>PYXC01001489.1:295000-410000 GCA_015244755.2 Tenualosa ilisha
CTCCCATCATGGCTCTCAGAGTTTGAGAGTGGGAATAAGAGAGAGAGAGAGAGAGAGTGTGTGTGTGAGCATGTTTGTGTGCTTCCTTGTGTGTGTGTGTGTGTGTGTGTGTGTGTGTAGCAGTGAAGTGCTTGAGTGGCCTCCAGAGAGGGAAAACTGACACTGACACTTCAGCAGTGGAATTGCTCCTCTCTGTCTGTTTACGTGTGTGTGTGTGTGTGCGTGTGTGTGTGTGTGTGTGTGAGTGCGCGCGCCTGTCTATTTGTTTCATGGGTAGATCTGCTCTGGTGCTGAAGCAGAAATACTCCCATGTCAGATGTCATATTTTCAGCACTAAATAGATCCAGTCCAGTAAACACACATAGACACCAGAAACACACATTTATGCAAATACACAAACACACACACACACACACTTCATTCCATATAAATATAAATTCACTTATGTACACTCATACAACAATCCAAAAAGTAGAGATTTCTCCCACACAGGTTTTACACTCACAAACACACACACTCACACCACTGCACAAATCCACACTCTGGTTTAACTGCTAGACATTGTCACACTCATTGGTTGTTGCTGTTGGTGACACTGGTGACACTTTTTTCTCGTGTGTGTGTGTGTGTGTGTGTGTGTGTGGGCGTGTGATTCGGTGTTTAGGAGCTCCTGGGATCATTTCCTCCCCGTATGCAGGAGCGGCCGGTTTCGCCCCCGCCATCAGCTTTCCCCAAGCAGGTAAGACACACACACACACACACACACACACTGACATACACACTTTAGACATAGACACAGACACACAAACGCCCCCACACAAACTCTCTCACACACACATGCACTCACTTGCACATACACACACAGACAAACACACACATACACACAGATTTCAGACACAGGCACACACATGCATACACACTCACACAAAATAACACACACACACACACATATTACACACACTCACAAAAGCATGCATTGATGTAATGTCATATATCCTATGTGCCCCAGGCTTTGAAGTCAATGATCTCAAAAATGTCACATAACATTGCTGGGCTCCATATGCGGCATATTCATTCACACTGTAGACTTTGGAAAGGACTGATATTGCTGTAGTTTGAACATTGGGCTTTGGTGCAATGGATTCAAATGAATGCATGAATTATTAACAGGGTAATAATGGACTAATAATTGACTTTCCTGTGCGTATGAAGGCTGCCATTTGACCATGTGATTTCCTTATGATGGCACGACGCCGCTATTACCCTCTAAAATTCCCTCTAAAATTAGAGGGCAGAGAGAGAGAGAGAGAGGGAGACAGACAGACAGACAGAAAGACAGACAGACAGAGAGAGAGAGAGAGAGAGATTATTGTTGCACAGTTCCTCTAAGACACTACTCTTCATGGAGCTGTGAGTGTGAATGTGGTGAATCTATTTGCTCAGGCTATTTTAAGGACTCATCACAGCAGTCAATTACATTCCTACCTGAGAAATAACAGGCAAGTCTGCTTGGACCATAATGTGACCCTCCCATCCCCTGACACCCCCCCCCCCCCCCCCCAATCCCCCAAAATTCTCTCCTCACAGGCACTAGTCTGAAGCACACATTAAACTAGCACACTGCCAAGAGACCTCCAAGTCCAAACGGGAGTGTCAATAATATGACTGTGGACAGACAGTGGCTTATAAAAGAACTTAGTGAGAAGACGTATTTGAAAGCATAAAAACCATAGAGGGCCCTAATATGAACGGTAATCGAAGTAAAGTGATTTGTTCAGTTGGTGGGCTAGTTTTCAGGCCTTTGTTGTTTTTCACACCCACCTATGACGGATTGATCAGCCACTGATCAATCCAGGCTCGGCTGTGTCTTGTCTGAAGCCACACCAAGCCCATCCTTGCCAGATTCCTTCCTCCTCCTCCTGGTCGTTTTTCCTTGTCTTCTCTGTTACCATGGTGATGTGACTCATCTTTCACCATCTCCCCACACCTCCACCCCCAACACACTCCTCAACCTCCCTCTACCTCTCGCCATTATACCCCACCCCCCCACCCCCCCACCCCCCTCAACCTCCAACCTCCAACCTCCAACATCTCCTAGGCTTGTCCATGCCCACGATGCCAGGGGCATTAGGACCTCTCGCCATCCCCTCATCGGCTATGGCCGGACGGATGCCCATCCACGGCATGGCACCTGCTGCCCTTCACTCTGTGCTGCTGGTGTCCAACCTCAACCCTGATGTGAGTGTTTATTCCTCTTCTTCTCCCTCTTCTCCTCCTTCCACCTCTTCTTCTCCTCCTCCTCGTCCTCTCTTCCACTCTCCTCCTATGCTGCGCTATAAAGCTGATAGGTAGCCTATAGTAATTTCACAAATCCAAGCCTCATGTTTCTCCATTGTAAGCCGTGTATAAACCTCAGGTCAGTGTGTTTTTGCAACTTAAAAACAAACAAACAAAACCTTGTATTGATCACACTCCTGCATTAGTTGCAGCTTACTAATCATTACTTACTGAATCAGAATCAGATCATGATTTCATGAGGAAACAGAATGAAGAAAAGACATGCAGTCCCATGCATAGCCCTCCCTCATGTGTTCACCTCATAGATGAAGACATTTGGCTAAATGTATATATTAACCTCGCTTAATAATCGGGAAAATGCGGTAACTCATCTGATGACTGTGACAAGAAAATTCTGTGAAAGCAAACCATTTGAAATTGTGCTTAGGGAGTGTCCTCCTTCCTCCTTTCTCTCATTCTTCCTCTTCATCTTCCTCTTCCTCATCCTCCTGTCCTGTCCTTACCATGCTCAAAAAAACACGACTAATTTGGCATGATGTGATTATTCCGTGAAATCTAACTATATTAAACTCTTGTTACCAATCATGAAGCAGCATCAGAAGTGTGTAGTCATCATGTGTTTGTTTGTTTATCTAGATTGATTCATTATTTATAGTTAGAACAATAATCCACCGCAGGGAAATGTCAGACTCTTGAACTTAACTTTGATAGTTGTTTTGTTTTCGCCGAGTTGCTGCATTTGAGAAATGACCCCATTTACAAAGTAAGCAAAGTTCAGGGGGTGCCATGACTTTTCCTTTTTTTTGTAACGCTTTTGAGAGCCAGATATGAGTCTCCCTCCGCCTCCTCTGCACCTCTCCCTCTCCCCCCATCTCTTCGCTTTCTTCTACACCTTCCTGCTCTGCTGTGAATCACGCTTCTAATCCAGTCTCCAGTACTATTCTTTGAAAGGGCTAACCGAGCCACGTGTCTTTTTGAAGTGGCTGATGTGTGTTAAGTCATGATTGTGAAAACTAAACACATAGCTGAAAATGTGTTCCATTCATGGTACCATATTTACTTCAAAGGGAACTGGAATCAAATGAATAAAATGAAAAACGAAGTCAATCCACTCACTCTCATATCATGGCACTGTGAAAGAGCTGAATGAGAGAAGCCCTGTCCAATCTCTGGACTTTTGGGGCCGGGGGCGGGGGGATGGGGTACTTCTGGCTCTTGTACACCTGAATAAACCAATCAGACACTAGCATTAGCTGAATCTTTCCTTGTCAGGTAATCAAAGGTATGTTTGTTTGCACTGCTTTCTATTGCTGTCTCTCACACTGTGGATAGATTGAGCACAGCAGTGTGGAGCTGAACTGTAGTAAGGTCTGTTGTCTGTGTGTGTGTGTGTGTGTGTGTGTGCGTATATGTGTGTGTGTGCTTGTGTGTATGTCTGTGCGTGTGTGTGTGTGTGTGTATGTCTGTGTGTGTGTGTGTGTGTATGTCTGTCTGTCTGTGTGTGTGTGTGTGTATGTGTGTGTGTGTGTGTGTGTGTGTGTGTGTGTGTGTGTGTGTATGTCTGTGTGTGTGTGTATGTCTGTGTGTGTGTGTGTGTGGTCGAGCAGGGGGAAGCAAAAAACACACAGTGCAAATCTGATTCTGGGTTTGGAAGGGTAAACCCTTGCTTAGTAAGAGACAGAGAGGCACTGAATGAGTTGTTCCAAATGATGTGGTTCTTCGGATGGCATGACAGAAAGAAGAAAGAAGAAAGACCAAAAAATAGAAGAACAAATGAATTTCTCAGGAGACAGAAAAAGCCACACACGGCACAGCCTAATCCGATGTGTCAGAGTGGTATATAATTCAGTCCATTTTGACTCTCAGTTGGATTGCTTAATTTCCGTGAGACTGTGTACAAATATTCTAGGCAGAGTAATTTCCACACCAGCGAAGGCAATCTTTCCCTTTTCTATCCATACTCAATCAATTCACTCCAAAGCACTGCAGATTTGTTCAAGTGTAAAAGTCAATTACAGTCACACGTTGTTCTTCCCGAACAAATTAGAATGTGTTTACAAGGAAGGGTTCTGTCTGAAACTGTTTAAACATGTTCGTTAAGGGTGTGGCCTCTGATTCTTCAACAGTTAGATCTGGTTGAACACAGTTTGCTAAATTCACATTGGACAAAAGGGAGTCCATGAAGGGGAATGTAGTAACATAACTCCACAAAAATGATCATTGCTGGATCCTGTGTTTTGTTTTGCAAAGAAATCCACATGGATTTGTCAGAATATACAATGCTGTTTCGACACCCATAGGGGAAACTCCGGAGATAGAAAAATCATAGGCTTGCCTGGTACCCCTTTAAGTCTTTGAGGGTTCAGGGAGTAGGGTTAAGGTTAGGGGGGACGAAAGATTCAGCCAATATCTGTGTTTGACACTGTGCTATTTCGACATTACTCGTGCCAGCTGCAAACAACTGCAGCCAGCAATGGCTCATGGGTTGAAAGCTGTTTCATAACCCTCATTCAATGGTAGCTTTTGGTGTTTTCAACCCAGAATGCATTGCTGGCTGGAGTCACCTGCAGGAGGCTTGATAAAGTCAAGTAATGTCAGTAGTCAGCAGTTTATTCATGTGGGCCGACAGAACAGAATGGCAGTGGTTTTACGTCACAAGTGACAGTTTTCAAATGAGATGAGGAGGGCTTAGCTCTAGGGAAGTCTGTGTGAGCTCAACCTCAGTGAACTTCAAAGTACCCAATTAATTGTCTAAGCTGTCGTGGAAAGGCAGTATGACATGGTTGAGCCTCATTGTTGGCTAGACCCTTTTCTTCTTTGTGGGTTGGCATTGTGCTTATGGTCCTGTGTTGGATTTAGCAAAGACCTTGATGAACAGTGGGTGCTCTAGTCTGTCGACGAGGGGCATCTTTCACTCATGTTCTCATGTTTGTTTTCCAACATCACTCGTCATGATCTTAAAGCACATGCTTGACTTGATTCTAGAGATGAGTGCTATTGTGTGTGTGTCTGTGTGTGTGTGTGTGTGTGTGTGTGTGTGTGTGATTTCTGTTGTGTGTAAACACAACATGGTTGTGCCAATAGCATGTTAGCTGTTTATTTATATTAAAAACAACTCCTCTCTCCCCTCTCCTGTCCCACATAGCACACACACAGACACACACACACACACACACACACACACATATATATCTCTTTTTTGGTGTCGGCATCGTGTGGAGTGAGTGAGAGGCAGAAAATGGTATTTGATGCATCTGGAGATAAGAGTCAGTATAGAGTGTGTGTATATTATATGTGCGTGCATGTGTTTCTGTGTGTGTGTGTGTGTGAGTGGCAGATTCTAATGATGTTTCCTCCTGTGTCACACAGAGTATATCACCTCACGGACTCTTCATCCTGTTTGGTAAGAGCACCATTTATTACCCTGAAAATTGGATTTCTCTCTCTCACTCTTTCTCTCTCTCACTCTTTCTCTCTTTCTCTCTCTCCCTCCCCCCTCGCTCTTTCTTTCTCTCCCTATCGCTCTTTCTCTTTATGCCCCCCATTCCTCTCTCTCTCTCCCTCCCTCTATCTCTCTATCACTCTCTATGTCTCTCTTGGCTCCCCTTTTCTTTCACACACATTGTTATAAAGGCAAATGCTAGCAGGTAGAAAGGAGACGAAAGAAAAGAGACGCTTCTATTTCCTGCCAAACATCCACAGAGCTGATCACTCAGTGATAGGCGGTGGTGGGATGACGACTTGCAGGCTTTGATTGTGCACCTCCAGCAGCGTGTGTGTGTGTGTGTTTGTGTGTGCGCGTGCATTCAGCCCCGCCACCTCACCCTGCCACAATTTAATATCAGTCAGCAGCTCGCTGCCGGGCTGGCTTTGCTGCAGCTGATAGCAGAGATACAGGCCAGCCCCTCTCCCCATTGGCTGACAGCCTGTGCTTGCGCTGCCTCTCCACCAATCATGTGCCTCGAAAAACACGATCCCAAAGACAGGGCCATAGACTCCCACAGAGATGTGCAGATACATTGAGACACTTACAGATATGCACAGTCAGAGAAAGGAAAAGACTGGTAGCATATAAACACAAATCTCATGAAGATTTAGATTTCAGTTCGGATGCAAATACTGTCTGTCTCTTGGCCTCTCGTCTTTCTCCTCCTACTCTTTTCTCACACACACACACACAAACAGATAGATTGCAGACACATCTTATATTCTATTTGCCCCTCTCTTACTTTCTTCTTCTTGTCTTTTGAGGGGCTGATTTGTCAGTTTATGTTTCTTTTGATAACAGACTCTGCAGTGCCTTTGCTGATTAGTAATTGAACTGTGGTGTGTGAAGTTTTCAAACAAATAAAAGTGTTTTTTTTTCTAAGCTGCATTCTGATTCATCTACCTTCCTCCTTCACCTGCAGGGGTATATGGTGATGTTCACAGAGTCAAGATTCTCTTCAACAAGAAAGAAAATGCCTTAATACAGATGGCTGATGTTACTCAGGCGCAGCTTGGTAAGAACATAGAACACAGAACATAGAACGTAGCTGTCAGAATCTTAAATGCACAGTGGTCTGTGTTCATAGCTGCTTTGTACACTTTTGCTCATTTGCAAACCTGGCATTTGGTACCATAAGTACTGTTTGCATTTGATGTGCCAGTGTATGGTTACACAAACACACAGTACTATCTGTATGCTTTTTATTATGTCTATAGTTTTGTATAGGGTGGGTTTTGTATAGTTTAATGGTTCGATGTATGTATGCTGGCTTTGCATGTGGGTGTGTCTGTATGCTTGCCTGTATGTACTGTACTCTGTTGATAGTCTGTCTTCCCCCTGCCCTTTATGTCAGCTGTATGCTGTGGCACAAGAATTTGAGGTTTGAGGTCTGAGGTATATTTGACCATAAAACAACTGAACTGAACTGAACTAAATAGGGCTTCACTATCTTCAATATCTTCCGAAGAATTTTCTTAAGGCAACACTATTGAGTTTTTGGTGTAAAACTGGTGGACTTGTTGTCTAAAATTGGACTTATTTCACCTGTGAGAAAATACCAGATAAGAACACAATGGTGAACACAAAATCTTCTTAAGAAAGGTTGGTGAATGGGGCACACTGACTAAGTTTGCTCTGTGTGTGTGTATTTACGTGTGCGTGTGTTTGTGTGTGTGTGGACAATCACACAGCTCTCCAATCATTACCATTGTTAAAATCACACAATCTGACAGTAACAGTTGAGTCTTTAACGCAAAAGAAGGTACCTAAGTAAGCACCTCATGACCATTGTGTGAGGTAGAGTAGAACCTAAGAAACAACTGCCCACTACATAGACACACCTGCACAGAAGTAGCCCTTATCTTTTGTTTAGGATATGGGACATCTCGACAAGTCTTCAGGGTTCAGGGTTACTTTGTTAGTCTCCCTGGAGAGAAACGGCATTGGATCAGTTATGATGCAGGCAGGAGTGCCACTAGAGATTTTGGGCCCTATGACAAAAACTAATTCTGGGCCCCCCAAACATTGATTAGAATATTAAAATGTTTGCTGGGGCTCCCTGACAGTTCCAGACCCTTTACAATCACCTCAACTCCCCCCTCTGCCGGCGCCCATCAATGGGTGACAGTCAATGGGAAGTGAGCTGTGTTTTGACTGCCTCCTGCTCTGCTCTCTCTCCCTGCTGTCTTCTTCAGCGATGAGCCATCTAAACGGCCAGCGCCTCTATGGGAAGGTGATGCGGGTGACCATCTCCAAGCACCAGACAGTCCAGCTGCCCAGGGAAGGCCAGGAGGACCAGGGTCTCACTAAGGACTTCAGTGGCAGCCCGCTACACCGCTTTAAGAAGCCGGGCTCCAAGAACTTTCAGAACATCTTCCCCCCCTCTGCCACCCTGCACCTCTCCAACATCCCGTGAGTGGCCATCTTTTACGTTCTCCTAGTTGTCTTTTCCTTTCTGTTTTAGGTGGCAGTCTATCCAGCACCCCTCCACTGAAACAATCCCTGTCAGCTTCCATCTCTGTCTTGTCGCCATTCGTTTCTTCACTTTCTTTTTTTTTTTGCACTTTCTCTCCCTTTTTGATCACTCATTTTTTGCGTGCACTCTCTGCCCTTTCAGGGTCTCCTTGTTTTTCTGTCCCTCCCTTTTTCTCTACACTCTATCCTTCCCTCCTCCATTTTTGTCTACACTCTATCCAACACTTTGTGATCTTGTCGCCTCTGTGCTTGCGGTGCTCTCATTCTCTTTCCACCTGTTTCTGATCTGTTTTTTTTCTCTCTCTCCGTGCACTGTTCACCCTTGCTTCTTTTTTATCATCTCTTGCATCTGCCCAGCATCCTGTGAGTCGTCAGCTGTTTTGCCACCATTCTGTTTCTCTCGAACAGTCTCTCAGCCTCTCGTCTTTTTATCGTCTTTCTCAATTAGTATCTGCTCTTGCACTCTTTTTTTCTTCCTTCCTCTAGCAACCTCTGCTTTTTTTTCATTCTTTCATTTTTTTATCTTTTGCTCATTACTGTTTTGCCATAATATGTGGCATATGACTGTGTGTGTGTGTGTGTGTGTAGTTTCCAAGCGATAAATGACTTGCCATTCTTCTTTCTAATGAAATCTTTCGAAGGATATTCTCACACCTACTTATTGTCATCTTCACACCTCACCTCTGCTTGGTTGTGAACAGCTGGAGTTCAGAGGAAAGAGTAGGGTGCTGTCGCTCTCTCTCTCTCTCTCTCTCTCTCTGTCTCTCTATCTCTCTCTCTGTCTCTCTCTCTCTCTCTCTGTCTCTCTCTCTCTGTCTCTCTCTCTATATATCTCTCTGTCTCTCAGTGCAAGAGGCATAATTATTTAAACATAGCTCTGTGCAGTTAGCTTTTATTCCCCAAAGCATACCTGTCATAACAAATCCAAGCTGTTCTGGCATCAGTTTCACATTCCAGTTGAATGCCTGCTATGTATCACATATTATGGATATTATAAGACTTTCATTGTTCCTCTGGCCATTGACATTAGCCTGGGATGAGTTACTGATTCTCATTTCCTTCTTGTGAATACTGTCTCCTCCTACTCTGTTCCTCCACAGCCCGTCAATCACGGATGATATCCTCAAAGACCTGTTTGCTGGCAGCGGATACACAGTAAAGGCTTTCAAATTTTTCCAGTAAGTCTGACCTTTGTCCATCTCCTGTCACACCTGCATCGATGCTCGCTCCACCACTCCCATAGTGCCTTTCTCCCTGTGACGCAACGTGTCCACTCACACCAGACACCTAGGGCTAACCAGCAGTTAACAGTCATGCTAGTTGCTCTGTCCACATACTGCCAAGCCTGTTTGGTGTCTCCAAAACAGGTGTGCGCACAATAAGAACTCCTGCCCTCCTGGCCAGCCAGTGCTCATGAATGTCTGTCTGTTTGGATTGGGTGTAGTTGAGTCTAATGGCCTCTAGATGGCAGTACAAGCTCAGTAGGCTGCATGGAACGTAGGGTGATTCATTGGTCTGCCTATGAGAGTGTTGACTTGCAGAATGAGAGAAAACCCTACAGGGGGACATCTTGCCAGCCTGAAGTGAATATACACATCCATACTAACAGCCTGACATGTCCCATTAAGACCACTGGAATGAGGAATCTGGAGTGTGTATCATTTTTCTCTCTTGCTAACAAAAGGCAAGGCAAGTTTATTTAGATAGCTCAGTTGCATACACACAGGTGTAACAATCGGTGATTCCAAAAGGCTTTTTCTAGTGAGAGGACAGAAGGATGAAATAAGGCACCATTTAGAGATGCTGAAGAGACAAGCGAAAGAGAAAAGCCTTTACCTTCCAAGAGGTGGGGATAAGGAAGGAAGACTGCTACCAGGTTCCTGTTACGCGCACAGGGTTCATGTGTCTGGCAGGAAGAAAGTCACATTTCCCTATTGAACAACCTGTCCTGGAAGATTAAAGGAGCCTTTACACTTTGATTTGGACCTTCGGACTTTATAGTTTGGCCAAATCAAACCAGCAGCTGTGAGAGGTGCTTGGTTCCACGGCTGGACAGAAATACCTTTGAATAGGCAATACCATACAATACCATACAATACAAATGGCAGCAATTCAAAACACAGTGAAGATTGTTTCCCAAACACTTCCAACTGAC
This sequence comes from Tenualosa ilisha, assembly GCA_015244755.2. Classification (NCBI taxonomy): domain Eukaryota; kingdom Metazoa; phylum Chordata; class Actinopteri; order Clupeiformes; family Clupeidae; genus Tenualosa; species Tenualosa ilisha. The sequence continues at coordinate 305,416 of PYXC01001489.1, forward strand.
TTGTAAAGAGCCAGTAAAGTCTTGAGGACTCTTATAAATAAAGCTGTTCCCTGATAGATATATGGATAGATAGATAGATATATATAGAGAGAGATAAACAGATAGAAAGATAGATAGACATTTAGCTTAAGAAAAAGGTAAGACAGAAAAGTAAAGGACATAATAGTAAACAGATTTAGGGACATGAGTGGTTGTCCATCCAGAACCATTAATTGTATAGAGGTTTTGTCCTGGTTCACTAATGTGCGGGGCGATTTTCTGATTTATTGACAGGAAGGACCGCAAGATGGCACTGATTCAGCTGGGCTCAGTGGAGGAAGCCATCCAGGCTCTGATTGAGCTCCACAACCATGACCTGGGAGAGAACCATCATCTCAGGGTCTCCTTCTCTAAGTCCACCATCTAACAGTGGGCGCCCTCCCCCTCTCCCCTCCCTTCCCCTCCTCCCCTCCCCACCCTTCTCCTCTCCTCTCCTTGACTCTCCTCTGCACTCCGCCAGTTCTTCTCGTAGTTCCAGCTCTGGAAAGCTCCGGAAGCCTCGGGCGGGGATGAAGACAGAAGGATGGCGAAGACAAAAATGCAACAAAATATGACAAAAAAAAAACAAACAAACAAAAACAAACAAAACTACAAACTGACGTAAAAAAGGACAGGTTTATCACAATAAGATAGCTTAGGGGTTTGTTTTTCTTTTTTTCAAGGTTTTGGAGAACATCCAGAAACAGACTACTGCAAAAACCTTCAGAGACTGGCTGGAGGGATGTGTTTTTTAATGACCAGTCCTTGTTTTAGGGGCAGGATTTGGTTCCTGGGGCCTCTGGACAGGAACTAAAGGGGCTGGGGTAGGCAAGGGCGTTGGTTCCTGGGGCCTTTGGACAGGAACTAAAGGGGTTGGGGTGGGTGTGGGCATTGGGAGTGCGATAATGAACACAACAATGAGGACGAACTCCATAAGACACAAACAACCAGTTTTGAATGCAGTTCTGGTTCTGATTCTAGGAACTTACCCCTCTTTCTCTCTTTGAGGATGCAAGGCTCCCAGAATCCTTTGCTGTTACAGTGAGCACACTCTCTTGGCCTCCCCCCCCCCCACATCCACCTGCCCACCCACCCTGTTGGTGACCTCCAATCCCCCCCCCCCCTCTCCATCCTCCCACTCTCTCCCCCCCAACTCCAGACCTTCCTCGCAGTGCTGGAGGATGCTGGCCCTGCCTCAAAGATCTGCCTATGCTGGATGTATGAAAGGATAGAGGTGTGTGTGTGTGTGTAGTGTGTGTGTGCAAGCCAGCCACTTCCTGCAGAGCCCAGCTCACCCTGAGATGGATGGAAGGAGATGGGTCAGGACGGGTTAGGAGGGGGTTTGGGGGCATCTGCGGGGGAAGTTTGGAGGGTATTGGGGGGTCTCCGTGGATCCTCTGTCTGTAGCCATAGCCATTTCCTCCAACCTGGCAGGAGGAAGAGGACATCCGGGGGAGCAGAAGAGGAAGTAGGGGGAAGGGGCACCACACAAGTCCCTGTGACGTGTCCACAGCGCCCCCTATCGATTCTGCCATGCCATGGTGGGTGTTTGATGTGAATGTTGTTCTCTCCATGTGGGATGGACAAGCAGAGATGTTGGGATTCTGCTGTGTGTGTGTGTGTGTGTGTGTTGGGAAGAGGGGGGTGGGGGGCTCATTTACAAGGGTTGCAGGCTGATGGATGACAAACCCCTCTGCACCCCCCTGCCTCTCTCCATCCCTCAGATGGAACTTTTTTGGGAGTGTCACAAAGTGCTGCTGGGGAGTCCTGTAGCAACCAATCCAACTGACCAATGAGCTGCCTCGCTCTGTTTTTTGTTTGTTTGTTTGTTTTGTTTTGTTTTGTTTTTGTTTTTAGAGTAGCATTAAAGAAATGCAGGAGCACTGTGGTCTGGGATGTGGGTGCAGCTTTTTTTTCGAAGACAGGAAAAAAAAAAAGATGGACCTAAACAACGCAAGACGTGTCACCACAAGATTACACAGGCTCCCTCTAGGGGTGAAAGGCGGCATCAGCCCTTCCTGCCACTCCTACCACATGCATTCAATTTGTATGGGCTGTTGTGGGTTTTTTTTGCTGTTTTGTTGTTTTGTTTGTTTATTTGAGTTTGTGTTTTATTTTTGTTGTTTTTTTTAACAATCTGGGTAACAGTCCTTTTTTATCAGACAGAGTCAGCAACATGGGGAGATGCTTTTGCACCTTATAATGTCTGTTTCCCATGCAAAGATTGAGGTGGGGAGGGGGATATTTGATGAATGGGTTTCTCTGGATAGTGCGGAAGGACTTGGATGAAAGAGAGGGGCGTTTCCGTGTTGACAGAAGTTGAGTGACCAGAGGTCTCCATGGAATGCTGGTTTCATGTGCTACCTTGACCCCTCCCCCCACCTCCATTCCCAAACCGTTCGCAATGCAGGAGTGCCGAGATGAGCCTCAGTTTCTGAGCCACTCCCACAGACAGTTGCCGGACAGACCAATCGTGTGGCAGAACCACTCTGGGACGCACCCCAGGCATGCTGTCAATCAACCAATCAACGCATCACAGCCCTGAGAATCCTCTGCACCACCCCCACCCAGAATCCCAGACCCAATCAGAACCATTAATGTGAATGTGATGTTCAGCCCCCCCACCCCTCCCATGAAACCCAGACACGGTTTGTTTTGCTGGTGGGGGGGTCTCTGCCCTGGGTCCGTCTACGGTTGTCACCTGTGGTTCTTGTCATGTCTTCTTCTTTTTATTTTCTTTGATGTTGTTTCCATCTTGTATTTCTTGGCTTTTTCAAATTTAAATGATCTCGATTGACATGGTCTTTGTCTCCTTGTAACAGAAGCAAACCCAATGGCACTAGAGTCTCCATTGGCTCGGAGCTGCCCCGGAGCTGGCTCAGTTCTGGCCTGACTCGGGCCCCAGCTGCATGGGAAGTGCTGCAAGGTGTCTGCCGCACTCTGTGCCTGTTTTCTACAGCTCGTCCCGAACCTGCCCCATACACCCCCCACCCCCACCCCACCACCACCCCCCAAAGTGTGTGTACGTGTGTTGGTGTGCATGCGTGTGTAAAGATCCCTTCCTCTTGCATACTCAGAGATCATGCCTCCATCTCTGACCAAACCAAAAAAAATGTATTGGCAGGAAGAGATCACTAGAATGTACATGCCAGTTGCTATAGCTGAAATGTGTGTGTGTGTATGTGTGTGTGTGTGTGTGTGTGTGTGTGTGTGTGTAAGCGTCAGGGTCTTGTCTCATGATGAGTTGTGACACACCTCCCACCTCCCACCCGTATCCCCAGTGTCACCCTCTACTGATGTGCAGGTACAAAGTGCTGACTCGTGCTGCCACGACAACTAGCCTTATCATTCCAGTAAACGGACTGGTGCATCATGGGATAGTAGCACAGTGCCTGAGTCAGCTGACCTCAGCCATCGTCATGGAGATTTTTTTTTTTCCCCCATCAAAGAAAAACACCACAAACAAACAGTCAGACATCAGACCAAGCAACGCAAAAATGTTTCGGGGCACAGAGCAAGGCAAAGGGACAGCATCTGCATCTCTTAACCTAACCGTTCGCTGAAGCAACTCGACAAATTGAGAATTGAGAACGCATTTTTTTGAAGTTTACAGTCTTAAATAAAGCAAAACTATTCAGGTCTATCTATCTTAAGGATTGTCAAGATTTTTTGAGAAGAAAAAAAAAAAAAGAAGTTACTTATTTTTGGTAATTAGTTCTTTTTTATGGAAGACAAAAAAAAAACAAATCCAAAACCTCAAGGGGTTTTTCTACCACTATAATCTATAAGAGATCACGCAGAGAGAGAAAAGAAAAAAAAAGTCATATTTACAGTGTATGTTCTTTGTTTCTTATTATGTGCCTTATAGTGTGTTCATAATCAGATAGGCTTTAGAACATTTTACCTAAGATATCTTATTTACGATGTTGTGGGACAGGTGAGTGGGTTGGTTCATTTGACCTTTTATTTTTGTGTAATTATTATTTTGCCGTTGCAGTTGTTTTAGATGTATTTTAATTTTTGTTTTGTGGGGACTCAGTACACCGTGGTCTTAAGTTGAACTGTAAGTTTGTGACTGGTGCTCAAAAGTGCACACCTTAGAGAAGATGATGAATGGTTAACTCTAAAATGTTTAGTGCGTGCTGTGGGACTCATCTCGTCTGTGTGTGTGTCTGTATTCGTGTGTGTTGATGTGAGTAGACCATACTTTGTAGGCCTACTTGTAGTCATCAATGTATTTGTAATATTTGTGAGGGTTTGTGTAATATTATATTGTTTGTACAAGCTGTGCAGTTGTTTGTGTGTGTGTGTGTGTGAAACTGTGTTTGAGGACTAGTTGGGAAAGAGCAGAGGAACACAGAACTAGTGCTGTGTGTGTGTGTGTGTGTGTGTCAGAGAGAGAGTGAGAGAGAGTGAGATTGTCCACATTCTCCAGTTGAAACACACAAAAACCTTAATCCACGCACACTTATTCAACCTTTATCTGTCTGTCGTCTGCTGGTCGGAATTTGGCAATCCACTTCAGGACTTAACTGATGAATTAAATACCTATTCTCCAGACTCCGATTCTCCTCTGAAGCTTTGTTAATCAGAGAGGAGAAATAGCTGCACCAAAGGGCGCCATTTTGTTTTTGTTTGTTTTTTTTGGGCCCAGTTCATGAACGACTGACAGTTGGTTTTTCACACCAGGAACATCTTCAGACCTTACTTGACTATATGAAACCGCTTTCAGGATGCTTGACGCTTAGATTAAAAAGGGCATACCTATCCTTCTATTTTCTGTGTCGTGATTGCAGGGTAGTTCTAGCCAAGTAGAGTGCAATCTCTAACCTGTCAAAATGCTCGCAGAAAAGAAAGCGTAAAAGAAACCAGGGACGCTCCAATTACACCAAGTTTGCTGTGTGAATGAGCGTTTTGCGAATTTAGCTACGTGCTTGGCCTTCTGAAAAGAATGCGTACACAGAGACACTGTGGCCTGTTTACCATACACATGCCTTTTAGTTTGTTGAATGTTACAGAACTAGCCATCCCAGGGTAGCCTACACTTTCTGCCTGCCTTGCCTTCGCACAGAATGGTTTCTGTGTGTGAATGTTGACACAATGAATCATCTGTTCATAACTAAAGTCCAAGACCAAATTGGAGAGTGGAATCAGAATCAGATTTATCGGCCAGGTATACTTACATACACATTGGACTACAAAGTAGGAAGGTTAGTGCATAGTCTAAGCTTGCAGCATTGTACAGCTAATGATGAAGGGCTTTGTTTAACTTGTCTGACTATCTTCAGGCAAAGGTGAATTGGTTAGTTTTTGCTGTCAAAAAAGACTTGTAGATTTCATACTTTCCTGTGTCAAGGTCTTAAAAAAACAACAGGATTTTTATATTACAACTTGATTCAAAGGGCCTTCAGATGACTTTGTAATGTTAAATGGCCCACAGATGATTTCTGCTGTTGTTATTTCACATTCTAGACACCAGACTGCATGTGGTTGCATGGATCTTAAGGAGAGAAGAGAAAGCAAGTTTTTGAAGTGGGACTTGGGGTTTATTTAACCTCAACTGTTTAAAAGCTCGTTTATGACCCTCATGGCACTGAGTAGGCGGATTGATTGACTGAGGGGCCATGTCTATGGGTGTTCCTTCTCTCTTGGTGGTGATTGCGAGTTGTAGGCATTGGTTCACAGTCTAACAGGTGTGTCTGTGCATTGAGCGACAATTAACAGACCAGCCTCCACAAAGTCGACCAGTTCGATCCTCGGAAATGAAGGCACACTTCAATATCTGCACACACACACAAAAATTTGATTCTCCTCTCAACCAAACACTCAGCTGTCAATTCTAGATTGTTTCGATGAATGTGGACACCTGCAGTTTGTTTTCACATGCAAGGAAATGGAATCTGTTTATTTCGGGAAACTATTTGACATGCAGCAGTTCTCACGCTGATTAGTTTACGTCTTCCTGAACCGATGCCAGATTCCGACCACGGACGCAGCTAGCTTTCTTGTGTGTGTTCGGAGGGAGCGGTGAGAATCCACAGCACGCACGGTTTGTTTTCAGGTAGACCTTCAGTTTTTTTGCCTTTCTGATTTGTTTATCGTTTTGAGCGAAATGGACTGAGAGCTCCCCTGCTTGTGTGTGGTGTTGGAGTTGTAATCATATTTACTGTATCTTATATTGGATTCATTTTTAGAGGGGACGGCCTCTCGTTTTGATCTGTAGTGATATTTTTCTATGTGTTTTTATTTGTTGTTGAAAAAAAAATGACTGTGTGAATCTGGTTAAGATTGTTGTCGGTCACTCTGCTCGCTGTTTTCAGCTTTCTCGGAGTCTGCCTTTCTAAGTGTCACTTCACTGGTGGGAAGAAGTTTCGCTCTGGCCACAAAAGATTTTTTTTAATGATAAATAAGTTGAGGTATTTGAATCTTGATTACTTATGCAGTGACCGTGTGAAGCACCTGCATTGCTACAATAAGCTTGGGTGGTGGTCATCTCTCTCTCTCTCTCTCTCTCTCTCTCTCTCTCTCTCTCTCTCTCTCTCTTTCTTTCTTTCTCCCTGTCTTTTCTCTTTCTCTCTCATCTCTTTTCTCTCTTTTTCAAAGGGATGCCCATGAACCCATTGCTTTGGCCTTCTTAATTCCTTGATCCCTTTTTCCAAACAGGAGAAAAAGCCAGACTTCACACACCACACACACACACACACACACCACACTTTGCATCATTTGCATCAGTAGTGTGCTCCTCACAGACCACTCATTAGGGGCTTGTCCTGATGTGCACACATTTGTTTTGTTTTGTGTTGTTTTTTTTCTTTTTTCTGTCCATTCCCTCTCTTTCTCTTTCTCTTGATGAAATGATTTCCAAACCATGTCCTGACTCAGGCACACGCATTTAGTCATGATTCAAAGACGCTCTCCTGAAGACTTTTAAGCTTTCAACTCTATCACACCGAAAAAGATGCATCTTTTCCTACTTTTTTCCCTCTCATTTTCCTGGTTGTATTCACTAATAATGCAGGACCAAAGTTTATGTGCCTTTCTTCTGATTTCTCTGTGAAGTTATCTCCTCCTGGCTGTCCATGAGAACGTAACCACAAATTCTACTTTTCTTGTCGTTTTTTTCCCTTTTCTTTTCTTTTCTTTTCGTTCTGTGTTTTATGTTTATACATGATTGTTCTGAGTCTGCTTTTTTGGCGTCTGGAGACAGCAGTACAGCAGTACCCTCAAAATATGAATGCCAAGGGAAAGTCTGTGAGGTTTCCTGGAGAGAGTGAGATCTGTTTCAAACATTAGCAAAGGCCCTCAGAAAACGACTTGTGTGCAGATGTGAATGACGGTAACACATACCTTACAGTGGAGAGGACTTTTGCATTGATACACAATAGGAATGAAAGGCTTTCAAATGTAAACACAGAAGACTAGTTACAAAATTTTGTTTTCTTGGGTCATTTTTGCAATCTGATTTTTACACCTCAGTCAGTCTGCATAGACAGCTTTACTTCACAATTTAGCACGTCAAAGTGTGACACAGACTTAAACCAAAGGACCTTGACAAACATTGGGTTTAGAAGGCACTACAGTGTAGTGCATGCAAAAGTAGTCATCATGACAATAATGTCAAGCAGTCAAACCTCAACAGTCAACCTCTGAGTTATATTTCCAAAATTTCTAAATTCTGATATCTGCTTTACGTGTGATGTTTCTGACTTCTACTCTTCATCTCTGAATTATTGGGAGAAAATGTGAAAGGACTAATTAAGTTATTAGACATACATAAAAGGGAGGGGTCATATATAATTGGACGAGAGGAGACCCTACTAAGACACAGTGCACATTGGTTGTGTCCGCGCGGGTCTCTTTCCAAAGTGCTGTCTTTGGAGCTCATCATGAATCATCCTAATTTATAGTTTGTATGAATGTTTCACTACCAAAAGGAAAGAAATGCTGTAAATATCTGTTCCCATTGTATTTGTTTTTAAGTTCTGTTTTGGATTTTTGTTTTTTGGTTGTTTTATAACCTGGCCAAAAAATGGTTTTGGGGAACAAGTCACAACATCATCAGTATGGACTGGTTTTTATATTTAAACAGGCATTGAAAACACACACACACACAACAAAAATGTCTTCTGTATTTTGATATCACACCAGTACCAGCTTTTGTTTGTAAATCAGATTATGTGACATTGTGGGGGGGAAGGGGGAGAAGAGACAAGCAGATTCAGTTTAATGAGTGGATGTAATAAAATGCAAATAGAACATAAACTATTAAAGAAAGATATTTTCTAATTTTGCGGTGCATGGTCGCGTGGAGTTTTTGTATTTTGTAGAAAGGATTACCTTTATGTTTTGAACTGCATATTATTATTATTAATTATTATTATTATTATTGATTATTGATTATTACTCCTACTATTACTCCTAACCATGGTTCCTTATGATTATTACACCTGAGTGTCTGCTGGCATTTTCCTAATCAACTTTAATTGTAGCATGCCTTGAATAAATGTCATGTCATCAGTACTTTTTCCTCAGCTCTCCGTGTCTGTGTCTTTCTCTCTTTTTCTCTCTTTGGGTTTGTTTATTTTTAACTAATTTGTTTGTTTGTTTGTTTGTTTGTTTTCCTCTGAGTCTGGCTGCTCCTCTGCTGACTCCTTCGCTGTTGCTGCTATTGCTGCTGCTCTGTCAAAGATCGGAACCAGAGGGCCCAAAGTGTGTGTGTGTGTAGCTGTTGCTGGCCAGCTGTGCTCTCTTTCGCTCTGTCTTTCTCTCTGCCTTTCACTCTATCTTTATCTCTCTGCTGTGTGTTCTCAGCACTCCGTTGTTCCCTGGCTCGCTCTCCTTGTGCTAAAGGACACTCGAGCGCACGTGCGCACACACACACACACACACACACATATATATAAACATACACATACAAACAAGGTACACACAATACACCCAAAATGGATCCTGAGATAAAGGCTACGCAATTTTACATGAATTTAGCTCCTCCAAATGTTGACACTTCTACAGGCCCTGAAGTGCACAAGAAAATGTCACATGACCCCAGTCCTGGCACTTTTACATTTGTAAAACTACACAATCAGAAATATACACCCATCTTTACATGTAACGCGCTGCAACACGCTGTGTCAGAAATGTTATAAGGGAGATTCTGGGATCAATGGAACTAATTTTCAGGGTTGTTCCCCAGCTTGCAGTGAAGTTATACATTTTACAGTTTATTTATGAATTTTGAGTTTTCAATAAGCAGTAACACTCAAGAGGCTGTAGGGCTGCAAATATCCAATATGCTCTAAACCAGATAAATTATTATTAATGAAATGCAAGGTCTGTGATTATAATTGCATTAGTATTATCTGTGTTTAGGTGGCCCAGCCTGGCCCTACTGAAGGTCAAAACACAAACACGAGACATAGTGCACTTGTGATGCATATTGAGCAAAACCTCAATGTCAGATATCCTGGTTTCAGTTCTGCCCTGTGAACACGCTATTCGCTATTCGCTAATTGGCGAACCCTGAAAATATCTTTATACCACATTTTATAATAACATATTTTTAAAACGCAATGTGCAGCTACACAAGGGGATGCAGACCTTTTATTAATACAGTGGTATCATGTACATTGTATTACATCATGAAAACAAAAAAACACGTGCTGTTTCTTCAAGGCTGATAAGAGAGTTTAGTGTCTATATAAACAGTGTAAGGTTACACCAAACACCTTATGATATCCTAGCCATGGCTGCTATATGAGCAATAACACTAATGTAGCACTTGAATTCTGCACAAAATATGTGCCTAGCTACAAATGATTATATAATCTAGCCATATTTCATGACAATATTTTATATAAAAAAATGTTTTATTCTGGAGCAAGTATTACCACAAGATTGGAGTGTTCCCACGGGTTGGTAATAGCCCTCTGCCTACTAATAGCCAGGGTTTTCCAGAGAAATATTTGTTGGCCAGCATCAGTGGAAATGTACCTGAACAACATTGCTCAGCTGTGTGGCGTGTAGGCCTGAACCTTCACAGTGCCTTTTAGACCAAGTCTATATTAAGCAACACTATGGAGTTCATGGTGTAAAGCTGGTGGACCAGCTTCCTTAAAGGGACACAAAACCTTCCACACATATTTCCAGAGGCTTAGTGGGACTCATGGAAGATGAGTCCCACTAACTACAGACAGCAATATCATGATATAACACTTTTTATTTTGTCTTGTGCCATCTGTGGCACCCAGGATTGGGCCGTGCATATTCTGGATAGCTGGTGGGAACAACTCTTGTGTTGGTCCATTCAAATGAATTTAGAGATGGTACCAAAATGACCAGTCTGATAAAAGGATACCTCAATAGTATTTTAAAAAAGTTACAGAGTGTTACTTTAAAACAACAGTTCAGTACAGAGCAGAAATCTGACTGATTTCAACTCATGAAACCTCCAACGGTCCCTAATACAGCTCTGGCTCACAAGACATCTGCATATCACGCCACTCTCATCGGGTTTCTGTTTGAGAAGGTCATTTAAGCCTTATAAAGGCAGCACCCAAGATGATAAAGTGCCTTGAGTCTCTGATCATGAGCATGACGGCACCAAACCAAAAGCACTCCCAGATTTAGTGAAGAGGTGTTCACCTCGGGTCATCAGTGTGTGTTCTGCCATTGTGAGAAAGTTAATAATTTCCTCAAATACTCATGTGGGTTTAAAACAAATCTCTGGTCCTCTTTCAGATAACTTCCACTAAAAGCAACATAAGGCTGTACATTTTAATTGACAGTCAGTATGTGTTTCCTTTGTATTTTTTATCTTGGTATTGGAAAAGGGAATAATTGTAACAAAATTGGAATATAAACATTGTTAATTTCACTCAGATGTAGGGCCAAGGAATCCTTATCTTGGTATTGAAACTGGGAATATTTGTAATGTCAAAACTGCTGGAATATTTGAAGTGGGAAGATTTGTGGACAGTGGAATAGAAACATTGTTAGTCTGAGTCAGGTGTTATCATGACTAAATAATCTTTATCAGGTCCACTCAGAGCCCCAGTTCTCTGTGGAGTCCGCAGAATTTGGGTCAGACAGCACACAAGAGCACCACTTTGACCAGTATACTCTCTCTCTCTCTCTCACACACACACACACACACACACACGCGCACACACACGCACACATACGTGCATGCATATACCCTCTCCACACACATGACTTATCTCCCCCTACCCTATGGTCTGTTATCAGTGTTAGTTTGGGCTTTTTTCTAGGCTTATCACTACAGCATATGTTGAGATGCGCAGTGCAGAAGCGGAACAACAATGAGCTGTTGATTCCTGATCCCCTGAGACGAATGAGCCATGCAGGCTTTTGAATGTGTCACATTTTCCTTTTGTCACTAATCACCTCCCAGATGAGATGATTTGCTGGAGCTCTGTGACTGTTCAGTTCCCCTTGGAGTTTACTCCTCAGGGAAATTATCAGTAGGGTCGTCTTACTGGGCACTAGGGGGCAGTGTTGGCAAAATTTCAAGGGAGCTGTCAAGAAATATCAGTGTTGTGAATGTGGAAGTGGTGGCCAAGCCCAGTCACTGTCCGTGTCCTCTGTCAAGGACACATGGGGGACATCATCTGTCAGCGTAAAGTGCTAGAGCTAATGTCAGAGTTTCCAGTACGGAAGTTGCCCAGAGGAAGCCACATCCTTCTGGATTGAAGAAGGCTTTTGACTTTAAAAGCCTGTCTCAGAGTACCAGCCATTGTATATGCCACAGCCCTTGCCAAAATCTCTCTCTCTCTCTCTCTCTCTCTCTCTCTCTCTCTATCTACACCTTTTTTTAATAAGTGTTTATTTCACAACGTGTAAGAAAAAAATCATAATTTGTAAGAGATAATCTCCTTACCATTTCCTATAGACTGTTTTACAAACATGCCTCTTCTGCCTTCGCTTCACAGATTAATTTCATGTTCTTTTAATGTTGTTGTTGTGAGGCATCTGCCACAGATAAACAGACAAATGGTTTGAGTCTTTTGCAGGCCTAGTGACAATATACCCTGTAAAAACAACACATAGGTTTGGATAAGCTTGGCCTAGCCTACGGGCCTAGCTGACATGCACAATGAGATCATTCCAGACATGACTCCCATCCCTCATTAAGGCCAATGCATTATGAGCACATATCAGTGTCATGGACAGATGGTGTTGTTCTGATCCCCAATCAAATTACAGTCTCTCTCTTTCTCACTCTGACACTCCTTTTCCCTCTTTCTGATTCCTGCTCAGTTTTTGTCAGTGTTTGTCTCTCTTTCTCTTGTTCTTTTCTCGCTCTCCCTCTCTGAATGGATGTCTTTCTCTTTCTCTTTCACTGTTCACAGATCTCTCCTCTTCTGCCATTGCTTCTTAGTCTGGTTCTCATACATACTGATCTGCTATTAAGGGTGGGAATTGATAGGATTTTATTAATATCAATGCTGATTCTGCTTACATTCAATTACGATACAATTCTCTATCAATTCTCTTATCAATTCTCTTCTCTAATCTCTATCAGTTCTCAATCAATTCCTATGGTGTCTATATTACAGACCTATTTGGTAATCTACACCAGTCTTCTGTATCAGCACATAGATCTATAAAATAGCCTAGATTACAGAGGTCTGATCATAGTATCTTATTAGAATGAGGGAAACCATGTAGAACTGTGTTATCTATAGTATAGCTATTGTATTCAGAAAGACCCATTGACTATGGTCTGAAACACATGCCAGGGCTGATAAGAGGAACGAGAGGAGCGATTCCCACCCCTATCTGCTATGCAGTTCGCTATGGCCACTATCGCTATGGATCTAACTCTTCACTTCTTTCTGTTTGCCAGAGATAGAGAACCAATCAAAAACTGGCTTTTACCCCAACACAATGGAGGCGGGGCTTGACACGTGCTTTGTTTGAAATTGTGATGCATCCTAGCCTAGAAATCTAGATGTACCCTTGCGGTAGCAAATATTTTTACTCAACTGATACTTCTAGCCACACACCATAGGGCCTCAGTAGGTCTTCTACCAAGACTTGTTAGGACCAATCACAACACTGTATCTTTGTGGAGAGTAGTTGGGCGGGCTTAGCACGATGACAACAGGGCCGTGACGGTACAAAACAACTAAGTTGGTTGTGGCCAAGGAACAGTGGTTGTTTGAATTGGCTTTGTCATTGACTTTGAAAGTCAAGCAGAAAAAGGCAAGTTATTCATTTCAAAGAACGTATTTGCTGTTTTGCCAAAATTGCTCTGCTTGGTCATAGCACTATCCTATTACATGCAGAGGCAACCATCGTTTCCGCCCCTAGGATTGAGCCTGGTCTATTGGTCATGTCCGGGGTATACATTTTGATGTTATAGTCTGGCCTGTCAGGCTAGATGCATACTGCTCTGTCCTCTCTGCAATCATCGCTCTGAGTGGTTGAAGGTCTACAGTTGTTGATTCTGCCCCAGGGAAGTGGGAGATGGCAGGAAAGTAGCCAGACTGAGCTGCATAGCAGATCAGTATGTGTGACAACCAGGCAAATTGTTTCCCTCTTCCCGTCAGTGATAGACAGTGTTTGGAGGGCTGAAGTACAACCACAAGTCTGATTAGAATGTTAAATTGTTGATTAAATAATGAATGCAACAAATCACAGAGTGTAATTCTGTGGTAGAATGTAAATTCAACATCTGGCTTGTATCCACTGCTCCTAAAAAAGTAACCTTGGTAATGACTTGGGAAAAAAGAACTCCTCAGTGGGGTAATTGAAGCCTGTAGCTGCAAGAAAGCTCTGACTCACAATTAACAAGAAGAGAGCATGATCCTCTTTCCAGGCCACTGATGATCAGCTCGCTCTCTCTCCTGCTGCACGTGATGGACCATTGGCTGAAAGCCCTGCAGTAAGCAGGCACTTCAGATGCCATGACACAGACAGGAAGTCTGTGTGTTTGTGTACGTGTGTGTGTGTGTGTGTGTGTGTGTGTGTGTGTGTGTGTGTGTGTGTGTGTGTGTGTTTCAGAGGGGGGTTGTGGTAAGGTACATCTTGCTAATGCACTGAATAAGCGGTCTGTCCCAGTCACTTCTACTTTTACAAAATTGTAAAAATTGCTTGTTAAAAGGTCAGAAATCAGACTAAATAACCATGTGCTGCCAGGTTATCTTCAATTTAAACATTATAGTAAAAATGAAAATGAACAAAGTCTTTGCTGGTAGGGAACATATTCAGTCAAGTCTGTTGACTATGTCCGCTTCCTATATGAGGTTCTGAATGTCTAAGGGACAGCATGACTCAGCAGCTAATGGGGATTTGGTGACTACAGAAAGCAAATGAGGAGATCAATGGGACATATCCTTAATATACTAGCGTGCAAAGGTCTAGTCAAGATCATTGGACCGAGGCAACAGGAAATACACCACAGCACCTATGCGAATGGCCACTGTGTGACTGTGTTATGCAAATCAGTTTTAAGGTTACAAGGAACAACGATGTAAAAAAAAAAAAACCACATGCAAACCTTTCACTTCTAAAAACACTAGTCTTAATGAGCACTTTGAATCTATTTCCAGTATGTTTCTTGTCTTCTCAGACGCACTGACTGGGGAAGAGTTAAAATTCCGCTGCATGAGAAAAGACAACCGACCCAAACCCCCTAAAGGAAGCTGGATTCCATGCAATCAGATTTTGGAAGAGTGTGTGGGGAACCTAGTGTGGCCTTGCCTTCCTAGCACTTCCGCTTGATTGTCATCTCTCTGCAGTGCTAGTCTGGATTTGATCCCATTGAGGTCATGGTCTCAGGAGGCATTTTAACCTGTCCAATCAGTGAACAGAGGGAGGCGTGGTGAATACAGAGCTAGGATGCTATTAGTCAAGGCAAGCTATCAGTCAGGGGCTTATCCAGTCTTTTTAAACTTAAACACCTCAAGCAAGCAATCGGATCTCACTACTAAATGTTCAGACCCCCCTGTACGAAATGAAAGAACGATGGTCTGGTTTTATTACCAGACTATGAGGAACCTGGCATGTGAGAGGTCATGAAAGAACGATGGTCTGGTTTTATTACCAGGCTATGAGGAACCTGGCATGTGAGGTGAGGTCATGACCTTCAGTCAAGCAACTCTACTCCCGACTGTTCAAGGACAGGACATAGTCATTGAGTCAACACTGGTGGCTCGGATTTAAGGGCTGCTCAGACTAGGAGCGATAACTAGAAAGTTAACTGTGATGATATTAGCATATGCACTGAACAACGATAACAAAAGTCCTTTCCTTAAGTGCATGACGGTGCATGTCTAAAATGTCATGGTTTCTGATTGGCTGCAAGCTTTTTATCATTGTCTGACGAGACGGCAACAATCCAGTGCTGTGCCACAAAATGCAGATGGTTCAAGAAACCAAACAAACATAGTTATACCTACACCTCCATGTTAAAAAGTACAGGCTGACCACAATTTGGGTCTTCTATCCAGTGTCTTCTACCCAGTGTTCAAAACTGGAGCGGTATTTAGCAGACGCTTTTGTCCAAAGCGACAGGGTAATGTTTTGGGAACTGAAAATACACTGACAGGGGCACAAGAATGGGTCAAAGAGCAACGAGCAAAAACAGGAAATGCTCTTGGTTCAGGAACTGGCAGAATGCATTTGTAACTTCAAAGCAGGTCCCATGTAGTCTTCTATAGTCTTCTATTCAACAGTCGACCAAATAGCAAATGTGCAGCTAACGCTAACTGAATGACATCATTGTATTCAGTTAGCGTTAACTGCCGGTTTGCAATTTGGTCAATGTTGTTCCAAATTTTCTCATTCTGCTTCCTACCGGCAGCACTTGGCAAGCTTGTACAACAGGCGTATGGTTGGAATTACTCTGAACTATCACTTTGAGTTACTGTATTAAAAATGAGCATAAGAGCTGGCAGTGAACTCTCGTGCACCTGTACCCAGGGCACAGATCATGGCAGAGTGATGTGTGGTTTGGCAGGACGATGCCAGCCAGAGGAGTAGGCGACATTGACACATGCCAGGACTGATCATGATCTGTGCTGTGTGCGCTTGAAGTGGGCACAGACAGAGAAGCAGCTGTGGGGGCACACAGTGCCTGGCACATGGTGGGCAATGATATGGCAGAGTGGAACAGGCTGGCAAACAGAAGAGAATTTGTGTGAAAGAGAAGTAAAGGGAGAATTAGAGAGTGGGATAGAGAGAGAAGAAATAGAGAGAGAGAGCGGCATCACACTGTCAGAGAGATCTGGGCTGATGCTGCCAACCACACACACACACACTGCCTCTCACATACCTACACACGCAAACACACACTTCTGCATACCTACACGCACTTTAGCTGCTGACCTGGAACCACTAGCCTCTCACACAATCTTTTCACACACACACACACACATGCACACACACACCCACACGTGTGCACTCGTGATCACTCCCTTAGGCCTATGGAGGATTATAATATCTCAGCCAACTGAATAAAAGGCTCCTGCTTTACGAGACCCTTCCCCCAACATTTCAAATCTTGGATATATCTTGGATCCTTTGCAGGAGGGGAAATTCCTTTGATAGGCATCAGCAGTGATCAGCTTGGCAGCCCAAATCGCTCAGGTTAATGGAGGTTATTGTGTCATCTTTACTGGACAAAATCTCATAGTGGGAAACCACCACTATCCTGTCAGACAACACCAGAATCCATCAAGGCTTTCAAAGGTGACAAGACCAGCAGGTTTCAGGAAAGAGGAGCCTAAAGTCTGAGAGGAAAGATGTGATTTGGTAACATTGTAGCAATTTAGTTGTTTCCTTCCACCGTCATTTCTGGGATGAGACTCACAGTACTGGAACACTTTCTCAAGTTTATGTTTTCACTGCATGTAGGAATACAGTATATGAGACATCCTAAACGCAAACAAATAATAATGACAAGGAAGTACAGAAGAGGAAAAACCAGTCTTACAATGCCTTAATCATTATAAGAGAGAGAATCTGCTTGTAGAGACGCTTTCTCTTGTGCTTGATTCAAGAAAAAAAGAAAATAAAATAGAGTGTAAGCAGCATAATTGATGGTTAGTTCATGCAAACTTTCATTTCCTGTGTGAACCCTCTGTAACCTGTACATTCTCTCTCTCTCTCTCTCTCTCTCTCAGCATCAGCTAGACTAGCTCAGAGTTGAACCCTCCAGGCAAGAGATCTGCAAGCCAGCCATCAAAAAAAACAAAAGAAAGAAAGAAAAAAAGACAAAACAAGGTCAATCCTCCACAAACCTTCTGCACAGACAATGGGAATGGCAAGTCAGGTTTGCCTGAGCTTTTGCAAGTGGCCTGCAGGCTGGCATACCTCAGATGTTTGACACGGTCACATGCTGGACCAGGGAGTGGAGTGCGTGCATGTGTGTGTGTGTGTGTGTGTGGAGGGGTGTAGGGTTTAGAGAGGCAAGGAGGGGGGCTGCTGCTAATTCTCTGAGCCATACATCCCATGATCTCCTAAAGCTTCAAGTAATCATGTGAAAGTCATCGCTCCCTCCTACAGTTGATCCGACCCGGCCCAGTTTAGGCCGTGCCAGACACACGCCGGACGACGTTGCGCAACCAGGCAGCCTGCCTCATCTAATAGTGCAGTCGGAGCTATCGTGTGGAATGTGTGGACAGACATGCGGCCCAGTCGTCCACTAATGGTCAGCTGGTCATCACTTTATTCATGCACTGTCTGAAGACTCATTTACCCAGGAAACACTCGTCAGCAGATTTCTCAGCTGTGTTTGCCTAAGGCAATATCTCAGGAATCCATTGCATATTATTACGCCATAGTCAGTGAATATATTATTACACATAGTTAATGAGTGATTGCAGACATCACATCACATATTCTTGCACATTAGTTAAATATTGATAGTGATTTCAGACACAACGAAAATGTTAAATCCCATAGGTAGGGGATTACCCCCGGGGAACAGCCAAGAACCAAGAACATATCAGATTATCATTTTTTTATACAAACACAATAAAATTATATTTTTATACAAACACAATAAAATCATACTTTTATACAAACACAATAAAATGAAAAGCATATAACCTTTATTTCCACATCCGTGTCTGCACATGTGATGCATGTGAATGAACTGATATAATGCCGACAGGCATGTAGCTGATGATCTCATTGGATGACCCCTGGCTAGTTTCCGTCATGCTGATGCCACTCAGACAATGTGCTGTTCACAGTTTCATGTGACATTGCACAACTGTGTCAAGGGTTTGTGTTAAAAGAGCAGCCCGGTGTGACGTTTCAGTGACGTCACAAGAGAAACCTACGTTTGACCCCTCGGACATCCCCTCAGACATCCATCAGTCATCAGACACACACACACACACACACACATTACTCACACATATACAGAAATGTTGGCTGGGATTATACAAATATTGGGACATACTTTATAGTCAATTATTCAATTAGGACAGATAAGAATTGTATTTTTCCATATGGGTGTGAACACACACACACACACACATATCAGTCAAGGTCTTGTGATCTCTGATCATTGGTACTGGGGAAAGACACATGGCTGGTCAGGTGGAAGTGAGTAGTCAGTGATACACTCAACAGCCCTTTTGTCAAAGTGGACACCTCATCATGCTGTGTGTGTGTGTTTTGTTTGTGTGTGTGTGTGTGTGCATGTGTACATCTGCTGATATTACAAAATTAGGTAAGAACTTTCGTGTGTGTGTGAGAATGTGTGTTTGCGTGTGGCAATACTAGTAGCAGTAGTAGTGTAGTTGTAACAACATAACGCAATAGCTTGTCTGTGTGTGTGTGTGTGTGTGAGAGTGTGTGCGTGTGTAAATGCACACAACAAACCACCCATGCGAGTTGAGTCACCGCGACACCTCAACTGCGGAATGCATTTCCGTGTTCTACCGGTTGGGTCATCACACACTGATGTGCCAACATTAAGACACTGATAATTGCCTGAGTGTATTTCAGGGCCTATCGAAAGGCACAGAGAGGCCAGATTCATTAGAAACCTGAGCAGCTGCTGTCACCAGCTCCATTGCCAGCACTACAGCCTGCCAGAGAGTCTCACTTGGCCTTCCTGCCAGCCTGAAAAGGATCTTATCTCAAGCACTTCCATTGCCGGAGACGTCTGATGTGACAGCACCGGTAACTGTGACACCAATCCTAGCAGAGGCGTAGTCTGTAGCATGGGCACTGGGCAGTCACCTGAAATGAAGGATGAAGGTCAGCGAGGATTTATTTGACAAGGACTTAGGTAAAAGCAGGGGTCATGTTACCAGATTTTTTTTTCAAAGGGGTCCATGAAAATGTCACTTCAACCGTTAACTTGTTACAAGGGTTACAAGGAGCTGTGTGCACATATAGTTAGGTTGAAACATCCCAACATGACCAATACACGGAAACAAAATGGGAAGAAACAACGTCATTGATGTTATGTCAAAAAAAAACCTAAGCAGCCTGTTGGCCAGATATCCACTGAAGTTATCATGCAAATCAACTGGCTTTGGGGCAGCTTTGCTATAAATATCACTTCCTGCCATGTGTGGCCACTATTACATCCAATAAGAATGAATACAAAGCTGAGTTCAAGACAACTCGAAACCTAAAAATATTCCACCACAACTACACATAGCACCTTGAAGACCCCACAGGTGTGCGTGTGTAACGGATGCCAGCTAATCTAGCTGCACAAATACTTGTGCACAAACTGCACAAACACTAGCTGCACAAACACTGTGTATTGGGTAACCCTCTTATTTGTATTATATACAAGCCTATTTGTACTTTTTGCTATGTGTATATTGTCCTTGCTATGTGTATATTGTTAAGCTTGTCACTATATTTATTGTCATTATATTGATATTTGTTTATAAGATGTTTAATGTTCACTGTGGGCCTGGGGAGCGCTGTGCTGTAATTTCAAATCCTATGTGTGCAACCTGTACATATGGCTTTTGACAGTAAAACTGACTTTGACTTTGACTTTGACTCTGACTTTGACTTCAACTCTCCAACACTTCAAGAACATCCCACCCAAGCGACTGGGAGCCTGGGCGTTTCGGTCCACTAGCTAGGGCGTTTGCCTCCTTATCCGAGGCTGCTGAGGTTGCGGGTTCGAGCCCTGGGCTAGGCTGCGTATGATGACCTCTGTTAAATTAGTTAGGGTTTGGAGCTCTAGAGGGACTCAGGGGGCCCAGGGTTGCGGGCCAGAACTGTGGGTTTTGAAATTAGAGATGCAAAGAATGCTCAACAGGGCCTCATGAATTCTCGATATGCACCTGAAAATGCATAGATATTAACCTGAAAATGGACATACTTACATCAGTGCCTCTGTCACTGACAACTGGGAGGGGAGTAGAATGGGGATACAGGGCCCCTTCAAAATATTCACAGCGCCTATTATCCTGACAGGGGCCCTGGAACATTCCAGTGTGAGTAGAAGATTTCCACAGAAGAGAGATATTACAGAGGCAATACAACAGGTACTTCACATTCAGTCATGGTGGAGTCACAGAGGTATACAAGTTTCTTTCTTGTAAAAGGAAATGAAAGAAATCATATGAAAATATTTGCTTGACTAATGCAAAACACTGTGGATGTTTTTTTAGATTCATCTAAAGCCACAGCTGTAAAAAAATCCCCCCAGACTCCACCAAAAGACTGGACTTAAGCTGCGGATTTGAAAAGACTTAAAATGTTAAGATGATCTGATCGTTTCTGGGCTAGAAGTATGTTACTGTAGCATTAGTCTGTGTAGACTGTAGAGACTGTTGTGGAGTTATACAACTCTGGCTCACGGCAAATTAGACTGCCCTTGGATTCTCGTCAACTAATCAGCTAGGCAAGATTCACTTGATGTGGAAAAAACTTGCTGTCTTCCCAGCCTTCTTGAAAGCGGATGTGGAAAAATGGAGTGGGCAGTCACACACACACACACACACACACAGAGAGAGAGAGAGAAAGAGAGAGAGAAAGAGAGAGAGAGAGAGCAGATGGTACGAACAGGGCACTTAGGCTGAGGAGAACAAGAGGGGCCATTGAGAGAGGGCCTGTGGCTGAATGGGTACCAGTCCGCTTTCACTCTCGCCCCCTCCAGTGCCACTCGAGCTTCACTGATCCCTGGCGTGTGCCCAGCCTCTCTCTCCCACCCAGCTCTTCACACACACACACACACACACACGCGCACACACACACACACACACACACACACACCACATGCTCACACCACACACATACCACACACACTACACACACACCCCACACACACTCACACACACATGGCGTGGGACTCAGAGAGGAAGCAAGAGAGTGCAGATCTGACTGAGGAAGCCGACACAGAGAAGCTACACATCCAGAGGGGTGACTTCAGTCCTCAGCGCATGTGTGTTGCTGTCGCTGGGAGACAGGGTCTTTGGCTCTGCTCACCATGTGTGTGTTTGAACGCATCAGGGGAACATAAACGGTAGCCTGGTGTGACGCACAGCGCGCCTCTGCTTAATTTGAAATGTAGGTTTTAAAGGGATATTCTGGGGTATTTCAAGCATTAACCCTGTTGTTCGAGGCCACCAAGCGAATGGCAGACGGAGGCTCACTCTTGGTTTCGTTTTGGTTTCCTGTGCCCTGTTCAGTTAGTGGTATGTGCACTCAGGGACCTCAAACAACAGGGTTCGGGGCTGAAATACTCTGGGATATTGCTGTAACTCTCATTCGTGGTGCCCGACTGATAATCATAATAATTAACCGAGAGGCTACAGCACTGCTACACAGTAGTCGTCCTCAAACAACAGACCTAGAGTTTAGCAAAGGTGATTTATTTGGCTAAATGTTGAGTTCTTAGGGAGAAGTTGTTAGAGCAAATAGTCAAATGACCAGCGTTCCAACAAGAAATGTCATTGAAATAGAAAAATCGATTCAGTAACAAAAGTAGCCTAATAGAAGCATTTTATAATCTCTGTATTACAGTGAAATCAAAACAGAGAGATCAAATCAAAATAAACAATTTTCCCACTATTCACAGATGGCTATTCTGATTTGTCGTTAGAGTACTGGACATCGTTCTCATGAGGTTTATCTGGGTAAAGGGTTGTTGCAGCAAAGAGGAAGTATTAAAAAGATCAAGGAAAAGATGGGAAATGGTCCACCTTCAATCATGATTGCAATCAGTTTCATGTTTTCACCTAATTTCAAAGCAAATAATGTAGTTTCAACACCACTTGTTAAAAATATTCTTTTAAGTTTTTCCAAGGAATAAAATACGTATGTTGATTTAATTTCTCGTGTGGATTGTTGCTTGGGCCATTAATACTCCCATGACTTGACCACTGAATAGGAGCGCTGCTGGAGATAAAGTTACTAAGCTTGGTGAGGCCAGCACAATGAATCAGGGGTTGTTCTGTTTGTCTCAGGGGAAACTGGGACGCCCAATGATATGACCTTTTGGAGATATAAACATTCTGCGCTTTGCTGTCATTGCTTGACTAATCACTCTGGGAAAACTCTGGTTTGTGCAAAGCTTTCCTCGATGACAAGCACGGGGCTGTACATTTCCAATGAAATTCCAATGAGTTCTACTTGAATGTTCCATTTGTAGATTTCACTGCGACATAAACAATAAAACATGACCTTGATCTGTAGTTCCTCAGTTACCATGGTCATGAAGTCTGTGTTCTTCATGAACAAGCTGGAGATGACAGAGGTATTGTGACAGCCTTTCCTGTCATTGCCATTTCTCCTCACTGTTGGTGCTGGAGGCCTCCTGGCTCATGTAGGTCCTCATTACCTGCCTGTGGTATTCATAGGCTGTCCCAACAAACAACTGACTCGCATTTATCGACTTAGAATGCAATGGAATGTGGCATTAGTATCGGAGCTAATTAGCCAGGCTAGTGCTGCCTAGTAGCCTACCTCCGCTCAATATTGCAGTCCGCTACAGTCCTAAGAGCCCTTCAAAAGCTTCAAATTGCTTTGAATACATTTTTTTTATCTGCAATCAGCAAACAAAAAATGAAGGAGGAACCAAAAGGTTTAAAGTTTAAACAAAGTTCCCCCACTACAAAGTAGATTTTTGCCTATTAAGAGTTCCCAGACTATTTCTCACAGGCTAATCGAAACCAGCTTAGCTCTGAAAACGGATCCAGCCCCAGTCTTAGGTTCTGTTCAGATTACAGTCCAAATTCAATTATTTAGCATTTTCAATCAAAATTTGATCTTCCTGACTGGCTGACCGTTCACATTGCATAACAGAAGTGCTCAGATCCAGTCTGCATGTCTGTGGCTCATCCCTCCAGTCCACATTGGTAACTATGGTAGCCTAACGCATCACGCCCACTAGGTTGCACTAGCCTGTCTACAGCTCCGCCTAACCATCTGAGAAAGAAACAAACTTAATTCTACCCTCCTTGGTTTATTTCTTTCTCAGATGGTTTGGTGGAGTTGTGGACAGGCTAGTGCAGCCTAGTGCTTCTGCTCAGGTTCTCATTTAGCTACACCACTGTGCAGCCTAGTGCTTCTGCTCAGTTTCTCATTTAGCTACACCACTGTGTCAGGAGTCTGTCTGTGGCCTCAGGTTTCCACCAACTCTGGGCTCTGGGCTATCAGCTAATAGGGAGGGCTGAGTGAGAAGACGTTGGACTCAACTGGTGCCTTACGATATAAGATACGTCACGACCAAGTGGTAATGATTTGTTGAAACAGAAAGTATCTGCTTATGTTGAACACATTGCACTGCCATGTTATAGTTTGTTTTTTTTAAAACCCTGCCCTTAATCAGTTAGTTCTGTTCTTCTACATTTCATGAGATGTTGTTTGTGTCATGTTGCAAATGACAAAAAGGGAACATTCAAATCCTATTCAAGTGGTTAGAGACAAGACAAGTGTTCAGATCAAGACAAATCCGTGTAGAAGCGCAATTGAAACCTCCTCCGTATGTGGGTTGAATCATCATTGGAAACATTTCATGTCGTTTTCTGCTGTTCAGACAACGGTAATTCAAGCTACATACATTCTGGAGCTGAAAAAAAAGGATTTGGGCTGGCAGTCTGAACAAGCCATTATCAATTAGACCCTGATAACTGACCTCACAGGCTGAGAGCCGATCTGATCCTGGGATGCAACCCAAACTCTGGTCTGGATGTGTGTCTTGTCACCTGGTCTGGATTGATGAGGGTGCATGAATGCATAGCACCTCTAAAATAGATTTACTTTGCTTTCTTAGTGAAATCTAATTATAAATGCTGCAAAGTAATGTACTTCGCTGAATTCTTCTGTATGATTAGTGATTTTGCTGAGGGCCAGCAGGTCAATACTGGGTTCAACCCAGAGCTGGTTGGGGGCCATTTTAATCATCCAGGACAAGTATCGCTCCACCAAATATGACACAAAAGAGAAACTGTTTTCCTGTCAGATTCTGGTGTTTGGCAGAGGCAGAGCTTGTTGCATACATCAGATATTTTTAAATGGTTAAACCATATACATATATGGTTAAAATAGACACTTGGCCTCATTCACCAATGTCTTCTTCAGAATTTTCTTCAATTTGGTCTTAAGGTCCCATTTAAAAGTACAAATCTTGAAAACTGTGTAACTGTGAAAAAGTGGGTTTTAATAGCAAATGTCTTCGTAAGAATGTTTGGTGAATGAGGCCCATTGATTGTACCATACTCTGATTGGGTATCAAATCAAAGTTGTACTGAAGTTCAATTCGCTTGTATGTTGCTGTGGTCACAGTGTGCATGTGAGATGTGACATAAGTGTACAAGTTGTTTTAGCATCTAGCTAATGTTCAGTTTGACAATTTGTCAGTTGTTGGTGCACGAAATCCTATAGCTCTGTTTCTAAAGAGTGGCACTTATCACCTTTTCTGTATATTGGGTCACCAGCATCCTTGTATGGGATTTTAGACATGGTCCCGATGTCAGATCAGGGTAAAAAATCCATCATGAATGTGCAGTAGAGTACTGTTTGTTGTTGTTGCTGTTGTTGCTGTTATTGTTTACAAGAGGATAGAGCTATCACCATTAATTACACTCACAGAGGGATCCATGCTACCCAGCAGCAGTTGCAGTCATGTTTAGCGGTGAAAAAGTGTTTTCTGAGAGAAACAAGCCCCAAAGTAACTGTTATAAATAACTAATGCGCTTATTTTGTCCTGTAGATCTGAAGTGCTGAGTGTAAAAAAAGGAAACACACGTACAAAAACACACACACACAAACACAAACACACACACACAAACACACACAAACACACACATTCTCTCACCCCTGGTGATGAAAAGCAACTATGACAGGCAAGGCTCCTTTTAATAGCTTCCGTCCTTGGGATAATTTTAGTGCTGCACCTTTGAGAGGGAGAAAGGAACCGTGGTTATCACCAGTCACCATGGCGACTCCTGCTCTTGACCTTTAGTCTATGCCTCCACTCATACCCTCTCTCCTTATACTCACTCACACACACACTTTCTCAGTACTATATAATTAGCTATTAGCAAGCATTAAGAGGAGTTCTCTGAAGTCCAAATGTGCACTAATAAAAAAGAATGATGAGGCAGTTTTTGTCCACTATTTCTAGTGCACTTCATAGCCTATAGCTCCCTTGATCATATCTTCACGTAACATACAGAGCAATAGCTCTTTGCAGTTAATGAAAATTATTACTAAATCTACATTGGCACCAGCAAGGCTGAGATTTAGCATAGCATAGATTTAACATAGCATAATTTCGTATAAATTTAACAGGGGTCAGCCCTATGCTCACAGGGCCCTATTTTCCCCAATTTTATATGATAACCAATGGGATGACCAGTGGGGTCCTATGTTCCCCAGTTCGAAGGCCAAATGTTCCCCAACTCTATACAGCACATAATAATAACACCTGGAAAAGCCCAGATGCAGAGAAGCCATCAGAATATCACACACATATGGAACTGAGGTCATCTCACTGAGTCCAGCCCCGGGCTCAAGCCTGTGACCTCACAGCATCCACGGACTGGGGTTGTGAGCACTAGCCAGTTGACCAAAAAGCCCAGAATGCAAGCCAATTGACTAGCTAGCTCTTGAAGTGTTGGGAGAGAGGTTTATTTTGTCCCACTCTCACAGCTAGGCTAGCCAGCATCCATTACTCATACCTCGGATTAAGACCTGAGTGTGCTAGCCAGTGAGCTAAAACCCTATGGTGTTTGTTTCATTTGTTAGCATGGCTTTTAGGGCACCGGGGCAGAGATTTACCAATGAACATGTTGCAAGTTACCTCTCATAAGCTGTCAGGAGGGAGGTTTACATAATGCCCCAGCTATCCAATCAGCTTGCAACCATCAGCTTGAGACTTGTTTTCAACTGGTGATTGTGCCATATTTGGTGGGTTTTTTCAACAAAGTTGAAATCCAGTGTATGTTCAATGTTGACCTAGAGTGTTTGAGGTTTGAATTTCACAGAGGTTTACCAGAGGATTCTATGAACTGCCATAAACTCCTATGGCAAAGCAATAACAATGAAAAAAGGTCGAAACATAAGGGGCTATGCCACCTCCTGCTTGGCCCCCAGTCAATGTGACTTGACTCTGGATTCTGGGAACATAGGGCCCTGGAAACATAGGTTCGCTCTTGATTTACCATAAAGCACAACATAGATTTCTGATGAGGAAACTTATGTGGCTAATGCTATGTGACAGTGCTGGAAGGAAACGCTTTGTTTCAGCAGCTGGAGTTTAACTCTAGATATGAACTGACAGAGCATGACGTGCAGATCAATTTCACTGTACCTGTGACAATGACAATAAAGATATATTTCATATTCTATTTATGGTCCAATTCATCACTTCATAAACCCCATCAGTAAAACCGAACATAAACCCATGACAGACAGACACACACACACACACACACACACACACAAAGAGCACAGAGATACCTGAATCTGTAATGGGAAGCAGGAAGGGGACTGGGCATGCTGTCAGGCTGTGCGATGAACAACTCCAGGATCCGGCAGAGATGGGAGCCCACTACAAACCTGCGATCTCAGAAGTCTGGAAAACCTCTAACCCAGGTCTGGCCCAGACTCTAATCTGGCATAGATTTCTTCCAACTCTGTTGTGGCACAACCTTCATGTTCAGATCAAATGAAGCCAAAACAAGGCGTAGACTGTAGGGTATGCAAATCTTTTAAAAATGAATCAATTTATAATGTCTGCAAAAGGTCTCTGTTGATCAAACCATTACTTTTCTATTCAAATGTTTTGGAGCTTTTTGGACACAGTGTACAACCACTGTCTTGGACCAAACGCGGCCATTCATTCTGCATTTGCCTTTCATAGTCCTGGTACACAATAAACACTTACAATATAATACTGTACATAAATAGCAAGGAATAAGAGCTTACCTATCCCCTAAATCAATTCAGGATTAAGACTGAGATTAGGGTCAGGGTTATGCAAGCATAAAGTCTCCTTACATAGTGATCATTAGTGCACTTAAACATACAAAAAATGAAAAGAAATATCAAGGAAGTGTGTTACACCTGTATAGATATAATGTATTTATTATGTCTATACAGGTTACTTGTATTATGTACGGTGTAGGTAAGTACAAAAAGTGTAGAAATAGGATAGATTTTTTGTGTACTGTTATCATAATTACAAAGTTAACACAAGACAAGTAGTACATTTCAACCTGTTTAGTTTCAGTGCAAGGAGCAAGGTTGCTGTCCTGTCAGCTCTGCAACTGCAGTGCAGATTAGCAAAGGGAAAGAAACTTGAAACTACCACGCATCTGCATGAGGGAGGAGCAATGGACAACTTAAAAGAGGAAAAAGTAGAAAGGAGAGAAAATTTTAAAAAAAGTCTGCGAGTCTGACTGTGTGGATTTTCCTTCTGCTTTCCATAAGAAACCCTGTCTAATGAAAGGTTGTCTTTCCTAAGAGCTGGTAAGGAAGGAGGTCAGACACTTCTGTTTCCTTCCCCGCAGCTCTCTTTCTACTGCCAGACATGTCAGCTTCATAACCACTCAAGCCCTTAGGTTGTGTGTGTGGGTGTGTGTGTGTGTGTGTGTCACACTCAGTCATCCTCCTGAGCGCAAGGACTACTCTCACATTCCCACACACACACATGAAAGAATGTGACCTTTTAGCTTTTATGAGGCGAGGCAAGGCAGGCACGGAAGCTCATCATCTCTGCTGAACTCTTTCAGTAATGAGGTGAGGCTGGAAACCCCATAGATACAGCATAACAACAACCTCTCTTGTGCAATTAAGTGAAATGACTGACCGCTGTCGGAAACATTTAATTAACATTTTGGAATTTTGAGATGCTAATGATGTGAAGATCTCTCTTTTTCCACTTTTCCCATCTAGTGAGATGGGAATGATATGAAGATTTTTTTCCCACTTTTTCCATCAAGTTACACTTTCTGTGTACAGTTTTTTATCAGAGGAAAGTTGACAATCCCACAGACAATTGGAAACTTTTTAATAGATAGATTTATAGATAGTTTGATAGATACACAGAGGGATAGATAGATAGAAAAACAGTTAGATAGACAGTGTTCAAATTGTTAAACTTCAATCAAGCGCCGAAAATGTATGAAATCTGTGGTGCTTGTTGCCGAGGAAGACAACTTTCTTTTCAAATGTAAACGTATAACAAAAGAATAACGATAAGAATCTGACAACCAGGGGAAATCATTACATTACACTGGAGCTGCTTGGTTCCTACTAAACGCAGCAGATTAAGACCCTTAGGAGTTGTGATGCTGTGGACAATGAGTCTCATGCATTATAGGCCAGTCTCCCATCAGAGAGCGAATTCCTGATGGATATCTGATTGTTTCCAGTCAAGTTAATGGTCAAGTTAATGATTCAAGAGAATCATTAGTCAGATGCAGGAGTTGTTCTGGAGGAAGCTTAATGGGATGTCATCTACTAAATTCTGGGGATTGGCAGCTGTAAATCAGGCCTTGAAAAAAAAAGTACTGGTAGTTTCCTCAGTGACACCTGTGTGTGTGTATTGTGTGTGTATTGTGTGTGTGTGTGTGTGTGTGCAGCCGAGTACGTTTTGCTGGCAAGCAAGATCAGAGGATGGAACACTGGAAAACACAGACCTTGTCTCTTACATTCCACATGCTGTTGCATGGCAACCACGACTTGCTGCCATGCCAGTATCTCCCGCATCATTATTAGAACTCCCCCCCACATACACACACATATGAGTGTCACGTTATCATCGGTAGGCTAGTGACCCCCAACTGTGACTGTGCTCCTTCTCCCAGACTGGAGTGGAGACAGCAGGGGAGACGAGAGGAGACGAGGAGAGGAAAAAAAGAAGAGAAGAGGAGAGGAAAAGAATAGACAGAAGAGGAAAAGAGCTGAAGAGAGAAGAGGGCCCTCGAGGGGAGCCTCAGCCTAGGGTTATGTTAATGGTGAATGTTTGAGTTTGCGTGTGTGTGTGTGTGTGTGTGTGCGTGTGCGTGTGTGTGTGTGTGTGTGTGTGTGGTGGTGGTGGTGGTGGTCGTGGTGGGGAGGAGGGATGATAAACGTGGCCAGGAATAGCTCTATAGCCCTGGGGCTGATGTTCATCTCTTCTCTCATCTCTTCATCGCATACCTCTCTTTCTCTCTCTCTCCTGCTTCCTCTCCCATTCTATCTCTCCCCCACTATCTGTATCTTTCTCTCAGGCCTCTATCTTTTCTTTATCTCCCACTCTTTCTCTCTTCCTCTACATCTCTCCCCTACCTTTTTTTCATTCTTTTTCCTCTCTCTCTCCATGCAGATAACATGTGATCTCAGCAGACAAAAGAGCACAAAAGAACAGCACTAGCCTTCAGACAAGAGGTCAGTTTAAGCCAAGAAGTGCTGAATGTGTGTGTGTGTGTGTGTGTGTGTGTGTGTGTGTACAGTAAGCAGCTCCCTATAAATATCTCCAAGCATGCCAAGATCGTTATCGAGTGTCCAGCAAGGTCAATGAGGTGCACAGTGATTTGAGAAGGGGAAGGAGCAGAGGTGTGTGTGTGTGTGTTTGTGTGTGGGTAGTGATTTGGAAGGGAAATGGCACTCGTGCTGTAGCAGGATTAGCTATGGCATGTGATGGGAGTGGAGACAGAGGCCGAGGAGAGAGAGTGGGTGAGTGAGTGTGTGTGAATGCGTGTGTATGTGTGTGTGTGTCAAAGACGAAACTCTTTATGTGTGTTTGCATCCATGAACGTGAGCATGTGCTTGTGTGTGTGTGTGTGAGAATACAAGGGGGGCATGCATGGCCCTAACCTGCTCTCAGTCACATGCTCTAATTCCCCTGCACACAAGTGACCTGTACTCAACATATACATACACACATACACACACACACACAAACTGAACTCCATTGATGACACACATACACAGCTCTAAGCAGATCTCCAGTACACACACACACACACACACAGCACCTAAGCAGCTCTTCAGTACCGGCACACACAAAGTTTAAAGCAGATCTCTAGTACTGACGCACAAACACACACACGGGGCATATTCTTGTCCAGCAGGCATGATATTTGAAAGCAAACTGTACCTCTAGCAGCTAAGATGAGGCTAGCCATTCAGCCACCAGGCTGCTCTAGACTGCATTGTACACATTACAAAGAACAGAAATTCAGACTGACAGTTACAATCAGTTTTAAAACCACTGACCCCTGTCCTCCATAGGGAAGAGGTTTTTAAATCAGTATCCATACATAATAAGCGACATGATTGGCAGGGGTGAGGTGGGTCACTTGAGTATTTTCTCCTTGTATTTCCTTTCAACAAGCACCATGGCAATGTGCCCATGTGGCTAGAATGTGTTTAGATTTAGAATATACAAGTTCTAGAGTTATACATTATCTAGTAGCATGCCTTCTTGAATAAAAGACAGGAGACAGACAGGATTGTGGTTTGACAAAGCTTTAATTTTCTCATTTTTGAAACAACACAGTTGCCAGCTGTGAATTATGCCTTTGTTTGTTGTTCAATAATGCAACAGTCAACAGTTTAAAGCATCTACAAAAATGGAAAGATTACAACCCGAAGTTTGTCCAGCTTTACTTTTTACACTGCTAATTAGTTTGTATAGCTACCTGGAAAAAAAAAAAACTAAATATATCCAGCTTAAAAATAAGTTAAATTTTGAGAAGCAGTGTAATGTAATGATATCAACCAAACTTCATAAATATACTGTACACATTTCAAAAAAGGAAAGAAAGAAATACTATACAACAGATCTCAACTGACAAGTTAGTGGATCACAACTAGACCATTTTTTTCCCACTGCCTGATGACTGCACCTGCTGTCCTTGTTGGGCAAACAGGTCCCAGTAGCTAAGCGCAGCAGTACAACAGAGCTGGGTGATTTCTTAGTAGACTGTTCAATGCCAAGTCCATGACTCCATGAGCTTCTATCCAGAGCCTCCATCTTGAGACACGGACGAGAGTCAAGGACTTGGCTTAGACTCAGTTCAAAGCCTGTGCAGCCAGCCTGCGGTCCCGAAGCAGAGAGGGTTAATTATCCGTGTCGCAACGAGAATGAGGAACAAATAAACAAAACAAAAGAAAAACAAAAACAACTGTACCTTTTTTGACAATAAAGCGACCAGGCCATTTTGAAAGACAACAGCAGACACGCAACAGCAGCATGGAGACGGCCCGGATGTGGGCTACACGTCAAGTATCCATTGCTATGTCAGTAAACGCATGACCTCTACTAGATATAGACAATAAAAAGAATAAACAAACACGACAGATATGATCTCTTCATGGCGCTAAGAATGTGCGCTAGACGGGCCATGCTAACGATCGACTGAGATAGTGGCACTGGCGAAGAACCAAACAAAAACAAGTCTCTTAGGATTCTAAACTCAAACCAAGTAGTTCTGTCCAAAGCACTTAAGGATGCTGTTGAAAATAAATAACTGGAGTAATAAAATCAATAAAACTTCAATGTGCGCATCTGTATGTTGATGTGGCGATTGGTCACAATTCTATTATGTAAACAGCCAAAAATATTGCGGATGTGCGCAGCGTTGCTGTGGCTGACTGAAAACATGGCATCGCATGTGACTTTGGGGGAAGCTTGAGGACCACAGGCTAAAGCTATTGCCAAATCCTTGTACCTCAGTTATTCAGCAAAAACCACCAGTCATGTAAGCACATGAGCCAATAAGGACATATAGAACTATACAGCGCGTGCACGCACACACACACACGCACGCATGCACACACACACACACACACGCGCACACACACACACACACACACACACACACACACACACACACACACACACACACACACACAGCTTGCATAAATCAGAGACATAGACTAAGCAAGCATACACAGAAAAAAAATAAGTCCAGTTCCCCACAGATCATCAATTTTACAATCTTTTTTTTTTTTTTTTTTTACCGCATTTTTCATTTCTTACTTAAAAAAAGGCCATCAATAGGTCACACCTACCCAGACGCATACACACCTGTACACAACTTTCACACATGATGTGAACACAGTCATAGACAACTACAGAGGAAAGTCCAAACAGAAAATTGTACAGTGTGTTACAGACTTTCTGTGAATGAGGTCGATTTTTTTTTTAGTTTTTTTGTTTGTGTTTTGTTTCATTTAGTTTTCTTAAAAAAAAAAAAAAAAAAAAAAAAAAACCACAACACAACACAGCATTTCTTGTTTGTCACACTTAGAGGGGCGTGGCCCTTCTGAAAGGAATGCCCAACCTATGCACTCACAACTAATCTCCTCACACACACACACGCTCACTCACACTCAGATACACCACAAACACACACACACACACACACACACACAATTAAGAATACATCTAAGATGGCATCACCAAAATCTGACAGACCCCAAAAAATCATTAATAAAATTTTGCTTTAAAAAGATATTTACCGGTATCTACATTTAATCATGACATTTGGCCGTCTCAGTTGTACAGATTTCATTTGATGGCTGGTTGTCTTTATGGTTTTACTACTTTGTAATTCAATAACCTATTTGGATCATTCTAGAAAGCAATATGCATTTCCTGAAATGGTTGGTATAAGAGCATGACAGCGGTTGAAATGCATGGGCCAATGTTAAAAAAACCAAAACGACTGGTAGGTAGTCCAAGTCAAACATGGCATGCATTTAGCATGCTTACTGACCGTGGAGCCTCGCCATCACTGATTAAAAAGCAAACCCCTCTCCGCTTCGCGGAAAGAACGACCCTCCACTAAATAGGCCTATCTGCCTGATAACCACCAAACAAACACCAGCCTCTTGTTAAACCACTCTCCTAAAGAGCAAGTCATTTCAGGCTTGAGGTGGACTGGGATCCGTACCGCAGCAGTTTCAGAGCCTTCTGAGCAGCCGTCTGTCTGTTCAAAGTCAGGAGTCCAAAAGACCTGCCATTTGGTCCATCAACAGTGGGACATATGCAGTGGATGCGTGGCCACAAACGTCTCCTACAAGCAGACCGAGCACCTATACAAACCCCAACAACACAGATTACAGGACCTGTGAGACCCAATGTATCAAGATCAGACCTGTTATTTCAGTGCTGACCCCTTAAGAGGTGACAATAGTAATCACACTGTTATTTGACAAAAAGGCTAAAGGACAGAGGCAAGAGAGAGACAGACACACTGAGCGCTGAGAGACAGACGAGCTTTGGAAGCAGGTGTTATGAGGAGCGTACAGGCAGGCTAGTTAGCCTCAGCTGTGGCTGCTAAAAGACTAGCCTACTTTCTTCTTCTGTGGCACATGGCTAGAGGAGATTAGCTGCTAGTTTCAATTGGCTCACAACAAAAGACAAACAACAACAACAACGATAATAATAAAAAAAACCATAAGTGTAAGAGTGGGAGGCATTGCGTCGCATGTCTACATGGAGGAGCACGGAGGAGGGGTTTCGACAGTTTGAAAGAAGATTGATGACTTTAGATTTTCTTTTTAGTGGATCTGACTTCTCAGCATTCTTTGACCTTGAACAGATACCAAGCACTTTCCTGAACACTGAAAACAGGTTTGTGCGCACATGGAACAGACTTTTTGAAATGCCTCAACAGAGCATTTCCAAAATAGCACCTGCAGTTTTGGCATTATGTCTAAACATTTGAAATACTGATCCCAGCTCTTGTACTCTTGTACCCAACTCTTCTAACCCAAAGCATTTAAAAATGTTACTTTTACAAGAGCTTAACATACGCATCTCTGTAAAGGCTTCCTGACTAAGTGAAGAAGCCCATCAGGAATTGAAATGGGAAAGGCCAAGGGATGATGAAAATGTACGGACAAGGCTTGTGGAAAAGAAAAATGTGTGGCACATATTCAATGACACACACACACACACACACACACACACACACACACACACCAATTTGTGTGTCTATCACACTCATGGTACAAAAAAAAATACTGATTTTGTGGTGGGGTTTTAGAAGCAGTGCGGTTTTGTGTAGTGCATTTTTAGGCAGAAGATTGCAGACATGCGGATGTGACAAGCAGCTGATTCACAATCAGAGACTATGATCAGCATGAGCACTGCTGTTCTGACAGAGAGAGAGAGAGAGAGAGAGAGAGAGAGCGCAAGCGAAAGAGAGAGAAAACGACAAGACAAAGACAGATGCGGGAGATGAAGGCAGATGGAAACATCATTCTGTAGATAGACACCCTGCCTAAAGGCAGCCAGACAGGTGAACACACACGTCACCAAAGTTTGAAGGCCGTAGCCCATGAGAAAAGATGCCATATATCTCACAAGAGAGAAACAGTTAGGAGATGAAACCAAAAGACGACGCCTTCATTTCAATGTACAAAGTGGGAATACACAGCCATCACTGTTTATCCAGCCCTACAGAGCCGCTGATTGCTGGAATAGATATGAAGTTAGTTTGATCTTAGTATTTTGGGTGACTATCCAGCCCTACAGAGCCGCTGATTGCTGGAATAGATATGAAGTTAGTTTGATCTTAGTATTTTGGGTGACGTGTTTTAACCACAGGCGGTGTGTAGAGGTGAGTAAACGCTAAAGCAATTGGTGGGGATAGTGGCTGGCCCAGCAGTAGGAGCTTCTGAGACCTCTTAATGGCTTCGTAATGACTTGATACATATTACATATGTATTAAGTATATATATATATATATATATATATAATATATATATATATAATATACTATACATATACATATTTATGCTCTCATCGTTGGCTCATTTTTTTTTTTAAAAGACAAAGTTCTGTCAGAATTTCATCACCACCAACACAGCCTGAAACAGATCAAAAAACAAAACTTAATACAAAACTGAATAAAACAAAAAATGCCCAGAGCACATGCACTCTCTCTCTCTCTCACACACACACACACACTCACACACTAATAACATTCACACAAAAGGCTCTCTTGGGCTTACTGTTAAATACAGTAACATTTAAAATACATACTTCTTTTCATTTTTCCCTTGAAAAGGAAAGAACGACAACCCTCAGTCACACACACACACACACACACACACACACACACACACACACACACACACACACACACACACAAAAAAGCCATTCAAGAGTTTTTCATCCACCGTCATGACTCTTCATGACTGCGTCTTCCTTTCTGTAGTTTAAATGGATATCCGACCCCCCGCCAACCCACCCGGCATCACTCTTCTCTTCACCTTTCTCTTGATGTTGGATTCTTTCACACTCTCTGTGGGTACCATTGTACGTGCATGTCCTCGAACCCTTTGACCTCTGACTCCTAATGTTGTTGGGTGGGGTGGGCTGGAGAGTTCGGTGGCGATATTGGTGACTGTGTCTGTGTGATTGAGTGAGAGAGAGTGTGTGTGTGTGTGTGTGTGTGTGTGTATGTATGTGTGTGTGTGTGTGTGTGTGTGTAGAGGAGGATTATACGTCCAGGATCTCCTCTGCTGTGCCTCCACAGCGTAACCGGTAGCGACCAGTTCGCCAGCTGATAGTGGGGTCCCACAGCGCTGAGAGGAAGATCTGGATGGCCATAGACTCCCGGATGAACCAGGCCACCGCGTAGTCCAACTTTGAAAAGGCTGGAGGCCCACCCTGATACAGGAGAGATGGATGGGGTGGAGAGAGGGAGAGAAAGACAAAGGAGAGGGTAAGAGAATATATTTATTTATATATTATATAAATAAATAAATATATATATTAACGATGACTTTTAAGAATGGGCCCAGATATATTCAAAGTCAGTTAAATTACAGGAAAATACTGGGTGTGACTTAAATACTTCTGTCTGTGTAATCAGGCTGATAATAATATTGACCATAAAAAAAGACTTCCACTAAGAGGTTCTAAAAATACTGAATGATATCTCGATATACTCACGGTGAAACCAAAGACAATTTTTCCACAATGAGCTTCACAATGAGCTCACTATTCATGCATCTACACCTGCCCATCTATATCCCTCTGCTGCACTGTGTCACTGAGGGGATTGGCTGTCCTTAGGCTGGACCAGTAAGCCAAGAATAATCCCAGCCAGCATTCAGAAACATTTACTGACATTAATGGAGATCATATCACCATTTCTTCCTTTAATGAACCTGTTATGCAGGTCAGTATGGGTGCTGGGTATGTCTCCTCTTCTTTCAATTGGATTGTGAGAGGGAACCAATCAAAAACTGGCTTTCACTCTCCAACACATTGAAGGCAGGCTCATCATATCTTTAGTTTCAAATCAGGACGCACTTTACCTGTCTTGTCTCTGTAAATGTCATTGGAATAATTGGTTCTGATTGGCTGAAGGCCTGTCTAATGCGTACACAGGCATTTCGATCTATTCATTGATTCGGCCTCAAAAGATATACAAGATACAGCAAAAATCAAAAGTCAGTAAACTATGAAGGCAAATTTAAAACGCAAACAAACAACACAATAATCATTCCTTAATCATAACTGAGGTAAAATGTTCAATTCATGAATGAATTCATTTTGATTTGAGGTCACAGAGGCCCAGCCCTCCGCTGTGCTGTCCTGTGCTGTGGTGTTGGGAGTACCTGGACTCCCCGGAGCTGGATGTAGTCGGAGATGAACCAGGCAAGGCAGTGGCACATGAAGAACACCATGATGTCCCATCGAAAGACGTGATGGGCCGCCCAGCCAATGATTAGGCTGGCCACGAAGCACTCCGAGATGGGCTCGATGATGGTCGCTGGCAGCATGTTGATGCGGAGTTTCGCCCACCTGAGCAGAGACAATGGGAGAGGTAAATAGGTCAAGAAAATGTTTGGAGAGAACATGCTTGCAAGGTGATTTCACACACAAATAGTTTCCAGTTAAGTTACATTACACATCAGGGCTGTGACAACAATGGTGGGATAAAGATCTGGAGATGCGTTCCTCTGTTGTGTGTGTGTGTGTGTGTGTGTGTGTGTGTGTGTGTGTGTGTGTGTACCTGATCATGCGGGACTGGAATTGTGCAATGGAGTAGGAGCCCGAGTTCTGCATGGCTACCTGCGTTGCCATGGCGAATTTCCATCCTCTGGAGAAAAAAAAAAAAAAAAAGTGTGAAAAAAAGAGTGGTGGGGGGGGGGGGGTCAGGGGACATGTACGCATCATTTTACTCACACTCACGATAATGCCCCCCCCCCCCACAAGCAAAAGAACAGAGGAACTAGCCTATATATGACACACACAATAGTTTGAAGAAACAATGGGCAGTTGAGCCTTAGTCAGATGCAAAAGCCACCAGGAGGAACAAAAAAAACTGACTGCATACTGGACACAACAGTCAGGCTCCAAGACGCTCTCACTACATATTAATTTGATTACAGCTTATCCCAAACATTACCTTATTTAGGTTAAAGTAATCTGTAATCTGCAAACTGTAAACAGTAATCTGTTTACATGACAGCACCATATTTGGAAAATGGTCATATTCTTAATATACTAGAACATTAATGTCCATGTGAAGGTACTGAATGTGCTTTAGGCATCATATTATCCAACCAATGGATCCAACAGAAGCATCAAACTGGGCTCTGGGGTCTGGGGTCTGTGCTCCGTGCGTAACGTCAAATGACCCAACCCTAACGACCCAGCAACCCCATTTAGTCAGGTTTTGATGGAACCCACAAGCTCACCGTCTTAAAAGCCAACCCTGCCGCAGAGCCTAACGTTAGCTCTTTCTTCAGCTAAGCCATGTGAATTCTGCCGCGGGTAATCAGTGTATGGGATGCCAAAGTGCACTGTCATAGGGATCAGAGCAGAGACGGGTTGGCTTCTTTGTTTGGGTGGAGACACACACAGATGGTGAGGAGCGATTGGGCTACAATGTGCCGCTCTTGTCTCTGATGGCACAGGAAATTAACCATCTCTACCTCTCTGGCTCTGAGCCTTTATACACAGCACAGTGTACGTGCACTCCCTCTCCCTCACACACAATCACACACACACACACACACACACACACACACACACACACACACACACACACACACACACACACAGAAATGCAAAGCGATCAAGCTGCAGTGTAAAGTCATCTCTGCCTCTGGTTCTCTGCACACAGCGTAGTGCAAACACACACACACACACACACCACACACACACACACACACACACACACACACACACACACACACACAGAGAAGGAAATGCATGCATGCACGCACAGTAATTGCACACCACACAACTGCACAATCTAGTTCATACGTGTGTCCACATTCGCTCACCCACTCTCTTTCTTTCTCTCTCACTCACACTCACACACACACACACAACCACAAACACAAGGTTGACTCTCGTCCCCTCACCTATCTGCAATGGCTTTGGCCATGAAATAGTCTTCGGCAATGTACTGGGCGAAAGCGATGAGCCCCCCTGCCTGATCCAGGATGTCCTTCCGCATGAGGCACGACATGCCCGTCACACACTTGATCCCCGTCACATTGGCAGAGATGTAGGAGCGTGGGTGTGATGTCCCAAAGTATACCTAAGGGAGAGCCGAGAACACACACACACACACACACACACACACACACACACACACACACACACACACACACACACACACACCACACACACACACACGCACACACGCACACACACACACACACACACACACACTTAAGTGAGGTACACCTGTTAGGAGCAAAGAGCAGATACACACACGCGAATGGAATCCACATTTTAGTATCATTCTTACACACAAAACCCTCAAAGTGACCTAAACATGACCTAAATAAATGTTTCACACATGTTTTACCAACACACATGCATGCATGCATGCATGCACACGCCCCCACACAGAGGAAGTGTGTGTGGACTAGTCAAACCAGTCCAGGGGCAGAATTACTGATTAAGGAAACAAAGGAATCCAACAACAAAAAAACAACAGCAAAGAGCAGCAGCCTTCTGCTTCCTCCTTCTCTTCCTCCTCTTAATCCAAACACACACACACACGCACGCACACACACACACTCACAGACAGACACATACGCATACAGACACAAACACACACACAAACACAAACATTTCACTTCAACCCCAAGCAAATCTGCAAGCTCACATGACAGTCAGCCATGTCATCAGATCAACATCGAGTCACACACTGACTTCCAGTTCTTGATCATGACCCTGCATGTAGGAGTACTACTACAAGTTCTATTGCACAGTTGTAGTACACCCACAAAGGAGTGGGCAGTGGAAGGAGTGTGGCCTCTGGGAGAGGAGCAGGCACTGGTCCAGTGTCTACTCTGAATGAACTCCTAAACGGGGGCCTGTCAACATTGGAGGGAGGTGCGGGGGGGGGGGGGGGGTTAAAAGGTGAGTTGACTATAGGGGGCAGTGCCCTCTGGGTCAGAAGAGAAGCCCGGGAAAAACATGTGTGTAAGAGATGATGTGTGTGAAAACGGGTGTGTGCGTTTTTACCGGTACAGCCAGTATTGCATAAACACTGCACCAATACGTCACAGTAGCAGTGACATCCGTGCAGAGAGACAAAATGTGTCCTTTTTTCTCTTCATTGGCTCCAGTGTTTCCAGTGGCAACAGAATCAGCGCCCTGCAGTCCATGGGAGACACTGAGGGAGCCCTAAGGCCCATATTTATCTCTCTCTGTGTGTGTGTGTGTGTGTGTGTGTGTGTGCTGAGACATGATAGCAGCATGCAGCAGCAGCCATCAGCTCATCCTACACACAGGGTGTGTGTGTGTGTGCCCTTTCTGGCTTGTGCAATGCCACTGGTAGTTTGGTAATGCCACTGTTTTTTTGTTTTGCTGAATCTTACCACCTTAAGCCCCACTCACATGCATAGTTACTCGCCCATCGCTAAGCTACAATGGACAGCGGAATGTGAATGTGTTTGAACGATACAGTGGCAGAGACAGGCCAGTGACAACTAGCGATACAAGTGAAGCGATTACCAATACGAATGGAGGATTGCGTTGACTGACAGTTAACTGAAACAGCGAATTCTCTAGAGATTTACCATTTGGAGACAAAAGGGAAAAACTAAATGACAAGTGAGTGAACTGTAAGCAATGTAAACATAACCTTATGCACAGGTGTGTGATAATAGCTTGTCAAGTCTGTCCCTCCGACACTTTAGCAGTGAATGGTAAACAAACAGGTAACCTTGGTAACGAGCCTGCAAGCGAGTATATGTCAGCAAGAAAGCGACACGTGATGAGCGAGTAGCGATACATGTGAGCGGCCCTTTATTGTCATAACCGAGCAACAGGAATCAGAGCAAACACATTCATTCACGCACACACACACACACACACAAACACACACACACACACACACCTAGGTGACACACACACATGATGCCATGTTTTCAGTCAGCCACAGCAGTCCTGTTTACGGAGTATGGAGGGGAAGAAAGATTAAAGAACGGGAGGTGTGTTTCACAATGTCTGTTTATGTGTGTGTGTGTGTCTGCATAGTCTGGCTTGGCTTCACCAGCCCATCTGTTA
This sequence comes from Tenualosa ilisha, assembly GCA_015244755.2. NCBI lineage: Eukaryota > Metazoa > Chordata > Actinopteri > Clupeiformes > Clupeidae > Tenualosa > Tenualosa ilisha. The sequence continues at coordinate 346,388 of PYXC01001489.1, forward strand.
GTGCAGCTCATTTTCATTTTACCCATCTGAGATACCAGTCTGGCACCATCACTGGTTAAATTAAAAGCAACAGTGAATACAGCTATAACAATGGCAGAAAATATCAAAGAACTGCTTTTGGACTAATGTGTCGATTTACACAAAGCTAAGCTGTTTGTGTATTTAGTAACTGGTTGTACCATTCATTTTCTGTTTGCAAATGTTAGTGGCAACATAGAAAGTAACGCTAGGAATTCTCATGGTGTGAGAGGTTAGGCTGCAGAAGTAAACGAAGTCCACGCCCACTACAGTACTGTCACTGGAGAATTTCTGCCAATCATGAGCTGCCATACTCTCATACTGGAAGTGTCTGGTTCATTGGAGTCTTGTGTGTGTGTGTGTGTGTGTGTGTGTGTTTGGGGGGCGGGGGCGTTCACACACGCTGTGTGAAAAAGATCATGTGCTCAGGTACAGTCTGGCACACGTCAGGTATGGTAGTACTGCTTACAATATTAGCAGGCTAGCTCACTCATTTCTGAATGGATTTTCATTATTTTTGTTCACGAATGATCTCGCAGCCCACTGATAAATTCAATTTAGGCTGAAACGTGCCAGAGCTCCCCTTTAATACACCCCTTCTGGCAGCACGCACTATCAGGTTCAGTGTCCGTTACTAAACTCTGTATACGCAACAAAATGTCACACCCTTTAGGCCCCAGACCCTACTGAGCCTGTGGTGGTAGTGGTGATCTTGTTCCCACCCTGACTTATCTCTGTTTACCCATTATGTCAGCAGCAACCATACCCCACCCTCAAGCTGTTCAGTGTCTGACCCTAAACCTACACATAAACACACACACGCAGACACACACACTTAAATGCACGCACGCATGCGCATATACACACAAACACACATACATACGCACACACACACACACACGCACGCACGCACACAGAAACACACACACACACACACACACACACACACACACACACACACACAACATGCGCACGCATGCCTCCCTCTCCCTGCACTTGTCTGTTCTATCAGTAACCACTTATCAGCTATCAGGCCCCACATGGTCCATGTCTATACAGAGTGAGAGAGAGAGAGTGAGTGCTGCCTTGCTCTTCCATTAGCTGTCAGTCTACAGGCCTATTGCGCACCCCTGCCCAACCCCCCCCCCCCACCAAACTACCCCTCCCATCAACCACCCCACTGCCCTTGGCTTAACAGAACAAACCCCACATCACACACACACTCTTCAGTTTCACTCCGAGTCACCATCACCCATCAGACTATGTGAGCTACATACAGAATGGAGTTTCTACCACACTACACAAGCTATATGTAGTACAGCTTTATATAGAGCGCTTGAGAATACTGTGGTCAGCAACAGACTGGTGTGTTAGGGAGGCCGTGCCTCAGCTCTAGATATTTACAGGAGTTCATCATCACTAGAGCGTAGTGTGGGCCAGATATCATCTGGCACAGAACATACGAACACTAAATGTCCACAAAAACAGGAAGTATGGCAGGGGAATTCCTGGGTCACAAAGAATCCATCTTCTGAAAGAGAAGACTTTGAAATGCTTGCAGTGTTAAAACGCCACTGTGCCCCATACAGAAAAAACCTTGTCTTTTGGGTGACAACATGCTGATGCTACAAGTTATTTTTGGTTTGTTGTTTTCATTTGAAGTCTGTCGTCTTCTCGGAAGACAAGTCAAAGTCTTCGTCTTACTACTTGTGCTGAACAAACAGGAGTGTCTGAGCCCACTTGCAGCAACAGGCTCATTCCTAACATGACGAGGAACTACAAGCGCAAGCAGTGATTCACTGTGGCCTCAGAATCAATAACCACAGGCACAAAATGGAATCAAATGGAATCAGTCGTCTTTAAAGTACTTTGCACAGTAGTCTTTAAAGTACTTTGCACAGTAGTCTTTAAAGTACTTTAGCACAGTAGTCTTTAAAGTACTTTAGCACAGTAGTCTTTAAAGTAATTTTGCACAGTAGTCTTTAAAGTACTTAGCACAGTAGTCTTTAAAGTACTTTGCACAGTAGTCTTTAAAGTACTTAGCACAGTAGTCTTTAAAGTACTTTGCACAGTAGTTTTTAAAGTACTTAGCACAGTAGTCTTTAAAGTACTTAGCACAGTAGTCTTTAAAGTTACTGCTTCTGGTAACTATACTGGCCCTTGAGACAACAGATCAAGAAATGAAGGGCTTAAAGGTGGCTAAGAGCCACTGACCTGCTCCAGTGTGGCGGCGAAGCCTTGTCTGTCTGCCACGTACGGGAGCCCGTGCACCAGGCCCACCTTCTCCGTCATCTGCATGGCCATATCAGTGAGTGTGTCCGGCCGCACTGGAGACACAGACGGGCACACACACATACACACACACCACGTGTCAATAGCATCACTGAAACCTCACTGAAGGATTCTTATCATATGAGAGAGAGAGAGAGAGAGAGAGAGAGAGAGAGAGAGAGAAAGAGAATGTGAGTGTGTGTGTGTGTGTGTGTGTGTGTGTGTGTGTAAGGGAGGGAGAGAAAAAGAGAGAGAAAAAAGGCAGGGGATGGATCAGGCAACACAGACAGTGAAGACTGAGCTGAGCGCTTTGAGAGTCTTACCTCGGATTCCACTGTCACAGATCCAGACCAAGTCATACTTGGCCCCCTCATACCCGGGCATGAGGTTGTTAATCTTTGGGTTGATGCCAACTTTCTTCCCTCCTACAGATCAAAGGGACACAGGGAAAGAGAGAGAGAGAGACAGAGAGAGACAGAGAAATAACAGCAGAGGAGGATAGACAAATGACATGAAAGTGGGGGAGGAAAGAGAGAAAGAGAGAGAGGGGGACAGGGGGAGACGGGAAGAAGGAGGGGGTGAGGGGGGTGGTGGAGAGAGCATGTTTAGAGCAGTTTTATTCACATGATGGTGGGCATTGATCTGTGAACTCCATCAGCAACCCAACCCATCCTCCTTCCTCCCCAACACACACATGCAAGAAAACACACACACACACCACACACACACACACACACACACACACACACACACACCACACACACACACACACACTAACAAGAGTGTGGCTTTCATCCAGCTTATGAAAGTCTATACAGTCTATAAAGTCTATACGTCTATACAGTCGATGGGCTGCAGAAACTATCCAGCTCAGAGATATCAGGGCCTTTCCCCTGAGCAGCAGAGATGGAGTTTGTGTGTGAGTGTGTGTCTGAGTGAGTGTGTGTGTGTGTGTGTGTGTGTGAGAGAGAGTTTGTGTCTGAGTGTGTGCGTGTGAGTGTGAGTGCAGTGTTGGCGGCAGGGGCCAAGGGCCTCAAGGTCGACGGCCTAATAGCAGAGCAGAGCACAGTCATTACTGCAGTGTAGAGGAATGCCTTCTGGGTAATGAGGATCACACATGCTATTCACACTTTGGTTAAGAGTGCAAGGTCTTCCCCAATGAATGTGCATGCATACTGTATGTGTGAGAGAGAAGTGTAGTGAGTGTAAGACTTGTATGTGAAGAGAGATAAAAATTAGGGTGTGTGTCTATTTGTGTGTGCGTGTGTGTGTCAGAATGAGTAAGATTTCTTTGGCTTCCCTCTTCTGTCTTGCTCTTATGTTCAACTAAAGGTTAAGTGTTTGTTTTAGAAATGCTTGACATTCAAACTCACTGAAGAGACGTAAGATAGAAGAAAATGAGGTGAGAGGACAAGATGAATGAGCAAAGTCTGTGTGTGTGTGTGTGTGTGAGACTGTGTGTCCTATAAATATGCAGTTGTGTTCAAGAATGTATGTTAACAGGCAAAGACATGCATGCACACATTTGCGTGCGCGCACGCACACACGCACGGACACGCACACACACACACACACACACACACTAAAGCCGTCTGTTACCGGGGTCTCAGGTGTTGAATGGAACAAATGTGTAAGGGAGAATTGAACACACATCTGTGCTGTGATGCCTTTATGACTCCAAGCAACCAAAGTCCAGCAGCACAGTAAACTTCAGTGTCTGAAGGGCACAGTCAAACTCTACAGCCTACAGCTATGTAGCACTTTATGGCTTTGAGATAGAATGCAACACTTTGAAAAGGGAAAAGTGAAGTTGACTGGTATTTAGCAGACACTTTTAACCAAAGTGACACAGACTTGCAACATGGGGCTCAGGAATCGGACCAGGATTGCCCGACTGTCCGTCAAGAGACACAACTGAATGGGACTGAATTTGAATGGGGTGTCAATATACAAACACACACTCAGACGGCCTTGCACTCACATGCTCCCTGAATCCTGAAACTTAACTGGCATGAATCTGCTTGATTCCTGATTTCGGTTCAGGGTTTAGGGCAGGGGTGGCCAAACTGCAGCCCTCTGTTCTTTTTCCAGCAACCTGCCATGAAGTGTAATATGGCCCATTGTTACGTGAATCTAATATTACATGTGCATCGCATATCACAGTTTCAGTACTGTTGGAGTGGCATGTTTGTCAGTAGTCTCATTAAGCAATGTAACATCATACAGAATATTTTAGACGGCTTATGGGTTTTTTAGTGTAAAACCCAGTTGCTCTTTCACTTAAAGTTGGTTTAAAAAAACGGTGCTCTTGATTTGGCATTGGCCCAATGGCAGCTTCGATTTTTCAGTATGTGGCCCACAGACAGAAAAGTTTGGCCACCTGTGGTTTAGGGCTTAGGGTGTAAGACATTGGAATTCAGCCAGTGGCTCATAGGAAGGGTCCCAACCTAAAGCCTGGGGCCTGGGGAGTGTGTGCACTGTGCAGTCTCACTTTATAGACTGGACTGATGTGGCTACATGTTTACTAGCTCTGAGAGTGCAACTGGCACAGAAGCTCAGCGTCTAGATTCTCAGCACTGTCTGCAGGCCGCGGGTGTCTGATCTCCACTCCTGGTCCCCTCAGGACAGATGCTGGCATCTCCCAAGTGAGCATCGCCACGGCAACAGATGGAGGAGAGGAGCACCAAGCCCCCATCCATCCATCCCTCCAACCCCTTCCCTCCCTCGTGCGTAGCACTTAAAACAGTCCCCCGGGGAATCGCTGTGCCGAGGCAGCAGATGCTCCTAATGAGCTCAAATCAATATTTGCTCTCAGAGGGGAGGGGAGGCGTGCGCACACACACACACACACACACACACACACACACACACACACACAGAGCTGCACTCACTTCTGGGAGACTCCATTCGTGGTATAACCTCCTATCCCAGAGGTCACCTCTCTTAAAATGGATACAGTCCTTTGTCAGAACCTCCCCTTTCCCACCTCCACCCTTCCCCTTTGTGTGTGTGTGTGTGGCTTCTCCTAAGGCCTGTGTATCTACAAGGTAACTCACCAGAGATTCAACAACCTGACAACCAACACAAACATTCTTTAATGCTACATTCCACTGCAGTTGGTTTGGTAAAAAAACGACATCCTTTAGCATGTCTGCATCTTGTTAAACACAATTTTCTCCATATACTTCACAAAGCCTGTAGGACCCAAATGGACACCTAACATCTAAACATGTAAAAACAGTGGTAACATTTTATGTCACTGCAGGTGTGGTTGAACAGTGGTAATGTTACTGACTGGCAGCTGGTTGAGGCTGGTGCAAGTTGCAAGGCAGTGCTGCTTTGGATGAAAGCGTCCGCTAAATACCAGTCAACTTTTACTTCACTGCTACTTGGGGTAGTAGCGGTTAGCTAAGCAGCCTTGAATGAATCACTTTGAATGAAAGCGTCAGCTGAGTGCATACACAAATAAACAAACAAACAAACAAACAAACAAGTAAACTTCTATGCTCTGACTGTATTGCATATTAGATAAGTCATCTGTGGACACACAAGTGTAAGTGTTCCTTTCAATGGCTGTGTGTGCTCAACATATAAAAGACCAAGTGAGAATGTGACTCACCTATGAATAACCTGGCGTCCACGTTGGGGTATTTGCCCAGGAGTTTCTTGCACACATCTATGGCAGGATCATCATGATCCTGGACACAGAGAAGAATCTCATACTGTACAGAGAGAGACAGACAGAAAGAGAGAGAGAGAGAAAGAGAGAGAGAGAGAAGGGAGATTAAAAAGATTAATTATTAAACTTGTTTATTCTACAACAACAACAACTACAATAACAACTACAAAACTGTCATTTAATCAGTCTACATGTAGATTAGAGTAGGCATGAAAAGCCAGAGGCATCTCACACACACACACACACACACACACACACACACAGACAAAACATCATCCAAAAAAGTCCAGAATGCAATTTCATCAGAGCTATCAGAGCTTTTCTGCAACGGAGATAGAGCGAGATAGAGAGATAGAGAGAGAGAGAGAAAGAGAAAGAGATAGAGAGAGAGAGAGAGAAAGAGAGAGACAGAGAGAGACAGAGAGAGAGAGAGAGAGATTGATTAAAAACGCCTCTGAATAATGCACTCAAATGGGTCTCGGAGAAACTGATGGTGGGTGACGGGAAGTCCATTTTGCCTGGACAAAGCCCTATTGATCTGTGGCGGAGCAGGCGACAGTGGCTTGCACGCACGCACGCACGCACGCACGCACGCACGCACGCACGCACGCACGCACACACACACAGACACACCCGTGCCAGCTTGTCTGAGTGAGGACGTCTTTCACAGATCACTCCAAGACCCTCTCGCCAAGGCGCAGCTTCATTCTGGTGCTTGTGCCAGTGAATGGCACCGCTTGTGTGACTCCAATGGGCTTCTTTTATAGCTTTATATAGGCCGTGCGTTAAGAGTGTGTGTGTGTGTGTGTGTGTGTGCGTGTGTGTGTGTGTGCGTGTGTGTGTGTCCATCAACATCCCCCACCCTTCCCACTCTCTACTGGTCTGATGCATCAAAGCCCACAGACAATATGTCACTAAAAGCACACAAAGCACCCTCTCTTTCAAGCAGACCGGTTCAGACAGCTGTCTGTTCATTCACTCCAAAAGCTTTCTCTCTCTCCCTCTCTTTCACACACACCACACACACACAGAACCACACAATCCAGCCTTATTCTTTTGTGATGGACTGTGAAACACTTCCTCCTCCCAAACAAGTGCCATCGTCAACATCTGCTCCCTACAGGGGAGCCTTTGCCTGCCAGACTGCAGCCTCTGTCCAAGCCCCAGTCTCAGGTGAAGCCCGAAGCTGGGCTCCACCGTCTCCCTCTCCTCCTCTTCATGCAACTGCTTGCTGCTGTCTGGCTGCTGAGATGCCGATCGTGTCAGAGCGCCAGGCAGGAGTATTGGTTTGCATGCGCTCGTGTAGTGGGGGGTCGAAGAGACAGGAACCTGCTAAACAAGCTTCGGCTGGGTTTCCCGCCTGCTCAGCAAGACTTCAGGAGCAGGCAGTGCACGATGAGAAACAAATTCAAATGTGTCTGTGTGTGTGTGTGTGTGTGTGTGTGTGTGTGTGTATTTGTGAACATATGAGAATGTGTGTGTGTATGTGTGTGTGTGTTTGTGTGAGACCAAAAAAGTAAAGGGAACCGAACAGAAAAAGAGAACATGTGGTTGGAGAGGAGGAAGAGAAGGAGAATGAGGAGATCCAAACTCAATCTAAAGAACAAAAGCTGCTCTTTAGAGGGTCAACAGGTTGGTAACAAACACCCCTGGTCCTTCTCCAGCTACACAAACCCCCAGTCATCTCCACACCTGGCCTCGCGGACCAGGTGACAGTGTTGCCATGACAACGCAGGGAGGCAACAAAGGGCCTTTTCTGCGCAAGATGAGATGTGAGATGTGAGGCTTCAGAGGTTCAACATGAAGTAACAGGTGTGCATGTACTGTGTGTGTGTGTGTGTGTGTGTGTGTGTGTGTGTGTGTGTGTGTGTGTGTGTGTGTGTGTTTCTACACACTCTAAAGCCCCTGGAAGCCCCTGGCAGTCAGTGGATTTTAGTTCTTACCTAAAAAGCTCAGAATTTATTAAAAAAAAAAAAAAAAGAGAGAAGGAGGCTAAATCTGTCCGTGATTTAAAACATTTACACGATAGTGTATCCAAACTCACAAGGCACAGTCGGTCCTTGAGGACGTGAACATGTGAACAGTGTGCGTGTGTGTGTGTGTGTGTCTGTCTGTGTCTAAATGTGCGCACACACTTATTCACTCAGCTGAGGAGTGTGCATAAATCAAGATACATCATGTGAATCTACAGTGTCTGTTGTAAGCTTCCCTTTCTCTGGTCTCTAGCTGGATAAGACAAGGAAACCCCCCTCTGACAGCTGGGTATCGGCTAATGAGAACAGCATTGGTGGCAGTCTGCGCCAGCGAGCACAACACACCAACACCACACAAACACAAGACGGGCCGACTGGTTTCTCAGTTGTTTGTTGTGCTGGTCAGACTGGATGTAGATTATGCTTAGGGACTTTTGGTGACAAGCCACTTTGCACAGGATGAGGAAGTGACCAAGTCATGAGATGCGTTTGTTAATGTGTGGACTAGCTCGTGAGATTTTGCTGTACCGTACCACGGAGATCTGACTAATAAGAAATTTACTGTAGAGTTGAAAGGGGGTTGAGCTTATAGAGAAGGGGGCACTCAATGTTATCTTGCTTTCAATGTCAGCTTGCTATATCAATGAAAAGGCATGTGTGTGACTGTGTGTGTGTGTGAGTGTGTGTGTGAGCGCGCTGCACGTACATGTGTGCATGTGTCAGTAACAACAGTGAACTTCAAAGTGAACTACAATAACACACACACTCTCTCTGTCTATCACACTCTCTCTCTCTCTCACACACACACACACACACACACACACACACACACACACACACACACACACACACACACACACACACACACACACACAGGTGATAAGAGCTATCAGTAAACACTGGACTAACACCATTTCCTAATTTATTTTTCTAAGATATGACAGTCCACATGTAGAAAGCCTAATGTGGCCTCCCTCCTGTGATCTTTAATCATGCCCAGGAAGGACTTTGTAGTGCTCTGGTTTGGTCTGCTAAAGTGGGGCAGGACTGCATTAACTTAGTCGACTATTAGCATCTACTGGGGAATTCTCTGCAATTATGTAAGCAGGGTGGGAAACAAAGAGGGAGGGGGGAAGCAGGGAACATGAGGGAGAGAGAGAGAGGGAGGGAGAGGGAGAGAGAGAGGGAGAGGGAGAGGGAGAGGGAGAGAGAGGGAGAGAGAGAGTGTGGGGATATAAAGGGGACACACACACACAGAGCCAATCATGTTTCCTGGACAGGAGCCCATTGTGAGATCTCCAGACAAGACTATTTCCTCCAAAGACTTTCATCTACTCAACACCAGGAAGGAATCATCATCATCATCATCATCATCATCATCCTTTGATTGAGCAGACTGTAACGATGAAACATTCCTAATCAGCCAGCCATCCATCACAGAGAGAACAGACAGCTCTAGAATGCCCTGCAGTAGTACTGATGGGAATTCGGAGGGGACAAAAAGCACTCTGTGAAATAGCCCAAAGTACTGGCAGGCATGAGTGCTCACAGGATAGTGTTGGGTCTGGTCTGGTCTGGTCTGGTCTGGGTCTGGCAGTGCTAGACCAGTCTATTGGACTCTCTAGTCTTTGTTTGGAGATGAAACTCTGTGGGAGTGCAGTGGGTCTTAACTCCTAAAAGCCTGTCAGCATGCCCATCTTGTGACTTCACAAGTTGCGTGGGGGGGTTGGGGGTGGGGGGATTTAACCGAGGAGAAAGTGAAGCGTGGTCACAAGAGGTCCACTTGAATCTGGCCCTAATCTGGACCAAGATTTGGGGTGTGTTCAGATTTGGCGACCAGACAGTGCGACTAATGTTCCTGGAGAGCATGTTTTCTTATAAATGAAAATTTGCAAGATTTTGTTTGTTTAACACTGCGTCTCAATGCTCTGCAAATTCAAACACAACTTCAATCAAACCTACACCAGTGTCTGCTTGTCTGCGGTGTTTGCAGTTCTGCAGTGTCTGACATTGGTTCTAAGTCTGGTTCCGCTTCCAGTTCCCCTCTTGTGAGTGTCTGTTTTCACCACTCTCACTGAGAAAGCTGTGGTTGAGATCTTACATCACATGCTCAAATCTGCCTGATAAGTTTCTCTTCTATCAGGCCATGCTGTCGAGAATCCATGGAAATGTGGGTGATTTCCATGCTTTCAAAATAACCTGTTGGTGCTTTTTCATATTTCTGGGGTGAAACAGCCCGAGTTGGTTTAAGTAAGGAGCTTCAGGAGAAGATTTTAAAGGTTAGGAGGAGTTTTCAATTTTCAATTTTTCTCTAAGCCTCTGAGCTTGTCCTTTGGGTCTAACACCTTCACCCTTTCTCAGCCATAAAGTGCTCGAGATACATGTGCGGCACCTTAAGGTGTCAGAGCCGCAGCCAAAGGAAGTATTTATGAAGCTCTTCGCAGCCTTTCTGCTTTATCCCTTACAGACACCAACACCGTGAGAAGGGGGTTAAGAGCCTCAGCCGTTAACATTATGCCTTTCAGAAAGACAGTTCACCATCTCAGGCCTTTCAAAAAGACAGTTCCAATGCATGCCACAAAATGTCAACAAAGTAACCTGAAAGCCACAGCAAGCACAGCCTTATCAGCTGGGGGTATTAAACTGCGCTGTTCTTTCTCCTGTTTACAGGAAGTGATGTGCACATCAATATCTGATGAAGACGTCTGTCCAAATAAGCTGTAAATATATCAAGCAAGCACTGCAGCTAAGTGCTCCTGTAAAACAAAAGTCCCCAAGCAGATGACGACACTTAAATCACCTCACACTGAAACCATTTTTAGAACCTTGCTGTACACCGATAGTAATTTTGTCTGTAATTGCTGAATTTCATTGTCATTCAGGAGTCTTATGGTATTACTTTGTTTCCTCTCAAAAAGCAGCTGTTTATCCAAAGGCAGCTTGACGAGACACACAGCAGACTAGCGTTCAGAGCCAGCCGTTACGTTGGGACCAAAACAGCACAGAAACCACCTGCTCGATGGTGGGTCTCGGTTCAAAAATGTGTCATGACCGAATTCCAGTTACTCCAAGCCGAGGGTTTAATCGTAAGCGTAGGCAGCCATCAACTGTTACGGTCCTTGTGTTATACAGGTCATTAGTGTGGAGACTCTTTGCTTAGCCCTGGGCCACACCTCAGAGAAGAGAACTGGAAATGGTTTAAGAGGTGAATTTCCAAACATGTTAAAATCACGTAAAAAAAGAAGTTACAGATAATTAAGCAAAAACTGTTGCGGCAGGACAACTGTCCCAAGCTATCATACTGAAACAGCCACTCTTGAGTAACCGGCAACCTAAGCCTGAGCTGCACAGCCAAATAACCTAGGACTATTACAAAGCCACAGCCCTGCTGCAACAATTAAGCAAGCAATGCTAACCGCATACGTCCCTAATGTAATGGGTGTAAGTGGAATCTCGTGTGGTAATGTCAGTCTTACACCAAGCGCCCACTCCCAGCCCTTGGCAATTCCCAGCCTAGGCTTCCTCCACAAGCACATCAGCCGTGGAGCAACAGGTCTGTTCTATCTAGACACGTCTAAGGTCAAATGTCACTTTTGAGTAATGTGGACAGACCTCAGACGTCAGAGATCAACATGTGGCATGCATGGAGGGTGAAAGGTCAGGGGTCACGACAGTGATATCACCAAGTGTGATTGGACACATTTGAGCTGCTGGAAAAGCAAGGGCAGGGTGTGGCGGAACTGTCCGGAGGCCCTAACAGTAGCGACTAAGAGTCATAGGTAAGAGCCTCCTGCGTCCATGTGTAAGTTTTAAAGTATGTGTGTGAGTGTGTGTTTGTGTGTGTGTCCGCTTGCTGCTGCATGAACATAGATGTTTATGACCCTGTGTAAATATACTGTGTGTGAGTGCATGCTTCTGTGCCAGCACATATGCTCTCATTAGTATGAGAGTGAGTGAATGCCTGTGTGTGTGTGTGTCAGCATGAGTGTGAGCTTGCATGTGTGGGTGTGTAAGCGATTGTCTGTGGTGGTGTGACTGAGCGAGTGGTTTCGGGGAAACAATGACTCAGAGGATCAGGTGAAGCCAATGGCAACTCTCAAGACATTTCTAGGCAGGTGCTAAATGCAGGCGACACGCCAGGCTAGCCAACTCCGTACGGGCTGACCAAGAGCCATAGGCTTTCCTCACCCTCAGCACTAACACAACAGTACACAATCAAAACCCCCCTAACCCCACAGATCAGCACCATTCACTAGACAAACACAAATACTGCTGAAATATGATAGCTGGTAGATTTCAAACACACAAAAAAAACAATTGCTATTGAGTGTGTCTGGGGAATTTCACTATCTTAGTCAGACGCTGGTAGATTTTAGACACCCACACACACCGGAAAAACAATTCACTATTGAGTGGCTGGTGAATTTGTCTGGTTGTAGCTGGTGGAATTTCTAGCGACCGGAGAAGGCTTCTGCACACCCGGGGCGTACCATCCTGATTTTGTTACCGCAAGCACATGTGCCACGCACAGTACGTGCACTACCATAAACAAAATACGTGCACTCCCATAAACAAAATACGTGCACTCCCATAAACAAAATACGTGCACTCCCATAAACAAAATACGTGCACTCCCATAAGCACAGTACGTGCACTCCCATAAGCACAGTACGTGCACTCCCATAAGCACAGTACGTGCACTCCCATAAGCACAGTACGTGCACTCTCATAAGCACAGTACGTGCACTCCCATAAGCACAGTACGTGCACTCTCATAAGCACAGTACGTGCACTCTCATAAGCACAGTACGTGCACTCCCATAAGCACAGTACGTGCACTCTCACAAGCAGGTAAAACAAAAAAAAGTTTCACTAACATTCATTAGTGGAGTAAACCTGGATGTGTGGATGTGAATTTGTGGTTAGTGTGTGTGTGTTCATTACCGTCGCTAACGGAATGAAACTAGCTATGAAAGACTGAAGTTCAGAAACCGCACTATATTGCTGTGGTAGGACACAGGACCCCCAATTCACATCCAGACAACTAGCAAAAAAAGGCATGCGTGATGGTTGCGGTCCGCACTGAACGCAAAATGAGTGCACTCAGCCTTGGGCTCGGAAGTCTACCACGGCCTTAATACAGTTTCTATGCCCTACCCATGCATCGGCAGCAGTGCCAGACACCCATGGACCCGAATCAAACACACAGCACATTCTCGTAAAAATTTCTACAGGAGTGGCCTGTTCCACATTTAGGCCACGATTAAACACTAACTAGAGGACGTGACAGGGCCATAACTGATGTGCTGATACAGCTATAAACTAGCCTGCTAGGCTGGCAATGCACAGCAGTTCACCTCCATTTAGCTACAGGGCAAATTCAAAACACTAGCAGGAAGAAACCAAAATACGGCCAAGCTTGAATTAAAAGACTCTGTTGATTATGTTTTTTTCATTGATTGGCTTTCACTGTTAAGGATGAGCTAAGCTTTAACTGTATTTAGCCTAACTGGATTTCATGATCTTGGTTTGTCTGTTTACCTTTTTTAGTTATCCACTTACTTTACTTGTTTCATGAATTTGTAAGGTACCGTGTGCATGAATGTTTCCATTTCATGCACTGTACCAGAGTTAGCCTTTGGCTAACTATAGACAGTGTTCTTATTAACGTAAAAGATTATTGCCAATATCAACACACACCCATTTTAATTGGACCAAATGACTCAAGATGACCTGATGTAGTCAGTGGAAAATACACCAAGAACCTTTGTGATGACTCCAGTGAGATAATGCCCATGTATGCTTACGTCATCCAGGGCTATTCCATTTGACTAGCTCTCAAGAAAAATTCATAATCTCTGATTTATTCCTAACATTGCTTAGAATTGTGTAAAATCCTAAGGCCAAATCATTTTCAGACATGCTAAATAAATAAAACTAAATAAAATAAATGAAATAGATAAATGCCAAGGGGAGAGACACGTTCAAAACATGATGAGAGCAGGACTGAGAGCACCATTTGCAGTGACCCAAAATGAATCAGCAATTCAATTCAAAACATTCTGTTCAGACTGAGCTTAGGGTGACTCGCAAACACACACAAATGCATGCACGCACGCACACTCTCTCTCTCTCTCTCTCTCACACACACACACACACACACACAGACACAGACAGGCCTCAAGTGAGTGTGGACTCTCTCATAGAGCCACTGCAATGTTTGTGTGTGTGGTGTGTGTGTGTGAGTTCATTAGAAAAGACTAAACATTGACCAGTGAGGGCCAGGTCATTAATGAGCTGTCAAATTCAGCATTCCATTGGCTTGCTGACAAACTGCTTTTCACTTCTGCTTTCTCACACATCAAGTTACTTCAAATAGGATACACACACACACACATACACACACACACCCCATAATTACAATGTGTGTGTGGTGTCTGTCTCTCTCTCTGTGTGTTTGTGTGTGTGTGTGTAAATGTGTGTGTATGTGTCGATCTATCTATCTTAATGAGGTCTTAACAATCTTCCCATGGTGGTGTCATTGGAGTAATGTCTTCAGTACGAGGCAGATGAAACATGTAAATGCTCCCCCTGAGTTTTCCATCCACCAGCAGAGAGGGGACCTGCACAGACCTGCAGTCAGTGTGCAAAAACCAGCCCAGCCCTGGATGCTTTGCATGCAGGCAAAACTGGAGAAGGCTACATCTGTCTGCGTATGGGTGTGTGTGTTTACACTAGAGGAATTCTCACTCACTATCCACATACACACACGAAGTGGAATGCCTTATTTTGGCTTAATCCTACCATAAACACAGAGCCACAGCAACACCAAGTGTGATGCAACCCCAAGCCCAGAAAGGCACATAATTCCCTGAGATGACTGCCACAACACAATCCACCTATCTGGCTCTCTTCTGGGCACTGGCTCCAAACCACTGAAGGCAAACAACCAACCTCCTTCTCTCTCTCGCTCCCTCTCGCTCTCACACACTCTCACACACAGCCATGCTTGTGAGAACTCAGAGCTCACAGATGAGCAGAGCAGTATGAGGGTGGTATTGTTGCATTCAGCAACACTGTCATGCAAAGCCCACACGGCCCACACTTTTGCTTTTTCAGCTGCCTTAACTTTTAGCCTTTCCCAGCCCTTGGCCTACCTTATGGCTACCTTGCCTTGGAGCATGGAGAGTGGAGGGGACACCTTCAACAACAACTTACACACAATCGCCAGATGGGTGTGTGTGCGACGCTACAGACAGGCTTCTGAGGCCTGATAAAGATTGTTTTTCCTGAGTGACAACTGACAAGATCTTGGCTCCTCTTAAAATGGATACACCTCATTGGCGTATTCCTACAGACACACACACACACATACAGCGACACAGAAAACACTCACCCACAGTGCTATAAATACAGGTTGTTGCACAGCTGCACTATACCAAAAACAGGTGTTTGCATGCAGCGGGAGTTTGTGTGAGTGTGTGTGTGTGTGTGTGTGTGTGTGTGTGTGTTTGCTTTGAAGTGGAGAGGGGGGCAGAGAAAAAGAAGGTACCAAATGTCAGGTATGTCACGCTATGCTTTCCATCTGATCACCGTCTGGAGCACTGAGGGCCCACACATGGCTCGCCATTGGCTGCTCGTCAAGGAAACATCCGCTCTCTCTTTTCAAACACAACAGCCAGCCTGCCGTTCTCCATCTCGCTCGCTCGCTCGCTCACTACACACACACGCACACACATCCTTTCCAACTCTTAACTTTCTCCCTGTCTCTATCACACACACGGTCTCTCTCTCTCTCTCTCTCTCTCTCTCTATTTGACCACATACACACTTATTCACTCACCCACACACACAAACACACACGCATGCATTCTCTCTCTTTCTTTCTTTCTCTCTCTCTCACTCCCTCTCTGTCCACCAGATGATCCCCCCTGCCAAATGTTTCATCCATTCAGTCACACATCTGCCTCCCCTGTTGTCACTGCAATCACGCAGCACACTAAGAAACAGCCTCCGCAGCCCGTGTGACTGAGGCCCCAGTAGCCCTGTGCCAAGTCTGCGCTGTGCTGCGCTCCTCTCCCATCAGGCTGCAGCACAGGGAGAGACCATATGCTCCCATATGCCTCTCATTTCCCCTCAGACAAAAGTGCAAATGTGGCCCATTTTTCCTTTCTGTTTCTCCCCAATGGCACACACACATACACACAGACGCACACACATACACACAGACACACACAGACAGACAGACAGACACGCACACACACACGCACAGACACACACGCACACGCACACACACACACACACACACACACACACAGACGCACACACATACACACAGACACACACACACAAAAATAAGAGACTTTGAGCTTATCAAGGGTAGCCTGTCCCTCCAGAGAGTAGATGCCTCTGAGAATTAGGTTATAAGTTATGTAATGAGAACTGGGATGTGAGACTGGGATATATATATATATATATATATATAATATATATATATATATGTAAGTATGTATGTATGTAGTCATGGGGGATTGTGGGTCTGCCTTGGGTGCAAAGAGTATATAATACAGAGGCGGCCAGCATGACAGCCATTAACAAATTGCCAACAAATGGATCAGTCAGGCCCAGAATTAAAGCAGACAGCGATGATACAGGTCTCTTACCTTGGGGTAGTCCAACTCGAAGAATGTCTCCAGGTTGTTGACGAGGTTCGGATCGACCCCTTTGAGAGGCTTAAGAAGTGAGACCCCGGATAGTTTACTGTACGGCTGTTTGTCCGGAGTTTTCTTATTGAGATGCAAACGGCTGTGGAGCAGAGAGAAAAGACAAGAGTCAGGGCTGGATGAGAATCAAATGCAACCATTTACTAATGCACAGCTGCTCCAGTGGGGGTTATAAGGCAGTGTAGACTGGAAGCGGTATTTGCTCTTGTCTGGCTTAGACTAAAGCTCTCGCAAAGCACATGCTCCGTACCCTCATGCTACATGTCCATTGATTTGCTGCCTAACTTCTACACCTTCCCATGGCAAAGCCCTCTGTTGGGCAATACGAAGGCGTTGGTCGTTTGCTGAGCACCAAACGTCTACAGGATTCCATGATGATAGCGTATTTTTAGTGCGTAAATACCATTTGTAACACACAGTGGCTAACAGGTACACAAATCCCACTTGCGATCTCACTGCCTTTCCCTGAGCATGGGGTTTGTCTGGTACTTTAGCCAAGCATGCTTGCTCTTGGGGCTGCCAATAACTGTTATTTTCAGTCAATTCATTTATTGATTTCTTTTTCAATCAATCAATTAGTTATTTGATCAATAATATGTTAAAATGGTGAAAACGTGTCTGCATAAGAAAATGTGTCTGCATAAGAAGCTGCAGTCAAACCATTATAAGTTACTTAAAAAAAAAAAAAAAAAGGGGGGGTCGATTTGTACAATAGCTGTTGATCAATGGTCGATTAATAGAGCAGTGGTTGCAGCCCTGCTCATTCTCACAAAGGCAGGGTAGATGGGTGGACTGGTGGCCACGGTGACCGCAGAGGTCAGAAAGGACGTGTGTTTGACAGTTAAAGGCATTCACTCCCTGTATCCATCCCCCACGCAAACACGACTCGGCCGACTAGTTTTCCCTTCCCAAAGCCACCAGAAAACAATGGCACTTTGCTGAAACAAGCCTTTAGAGGAAGGCTTTTCTTGCTGACTGAGCACTGTGGCTAAAACACTGTCTAACACTAATGGAGGTAGTTTAAGAGGAGGGCAGCAAAGCTGCGACTGTGGGAAATACAGTGTATGATTGCAGCATTCCTGCTATGGCTGTCGGACTAAAACACAGACCAACACATACAGCCACTCTGAAAACAAACACAAACACACACACACAGACACACTTACTACTCTTACAGACACAAAGGAAACATCAAATATGCAACCACAACCCCTACACCCATGAAATATTTAACTGACAGCGTTCATATTCTATGAATGTTCAACACATTTATTCACAAATCTCACACAGTACTTTAGATCGGCAATAAAAGGTTGCATGATTTTGAACCTCTGCCCTCCAAACTAGTACTAGATGCCCCTGTCCAACAGGAAATTGGCAAATACCACTGTGGGCAGTAAGTCACACAGTTGTTTCATGCCAACAGTTCTATGACTGAACTATCAATCCTCACCTCTCTGGCATCAAATGTTGCTGAACAACCTTTAGACAGACATGTGAGCCTAACAATTCATTCTTATTGTTGGAACAACTGAAGTTAACCTAACCTTCACATGTTAACACACCTTCCTGTCTACCGATCCTTTTCTACAAGAATGTCTACAAGAATGTAGACATCACTACGCTGCAAATGCTAACACTATATCAACTCTGATGTTTGACCATGCGTTGTCAAACATGCATCAGGTGAACATCTGCATATTGAGAATTTTAAAATGGCCAAACTTTATAAAGGAGAACAAATGGCATTTGTTCAGCATGATTAGATCATGTTGGCAGATGAATCTTCATTAACCAAATCAATTGCTTTGCTGTTTTCCAATATAATTGATTGATTAGTTGCAGTGTTTTTATCTTGAACATATCCTGCTCAAGAGTCTGGATTATGGTAACTTTGCAGTCTAAATTAACATGGTGATGTGGCCAGGCCTCTGCTTACATACCTCACCACTGACGTAGCTTAGTCATAGAAAACCACACAGAGGCCAATATTTCAGAATAAGTTTATAGTGGATTTTGGCCCACTAAGACGTCACTGGTTTTCCACTAAACGGTAACATTGTTTGACTTCCGAGGTAATGCGACAACATTTAGTATACCTGATTATCAACATGAAAACAATTATACATAGGAATGCTTTGTTGCAGTGTGTGTATGTGTATGTGTGCGTATGCATGTTCGTGTGTGTGTGTGCCTGTGTGTATGCAGGCAGAGGAAGCACTGTCTTCTGGCATGATTGACACAAAGTAGCTGCCCAAACTGGTTGGGCACTTAAAGCCTAGGTTTGGCTTTGGTCTTTTTTACATTTCCAGCCTTGAGTATCATTCTTTGCAGTTTTGTAAGGCTACATGTTTGATTATAAATACATTAGCCCTACCCAGAGAGAGAGAGAGAGAGAGAGAGAGAGAGAGAGAGAGAGAGAGAGAGAGAGAGAGAGAGAGAGAGAGAGAGAGAGAGAGAGAGAGAGAGAGAGAGAGAGAGAGAGAGAGAGAGAGAGAGAGAGAGAGAGAGAGAGAGAGAGAGAGAGAGAGAGAGAGAGAGAGAGGCAGCTCTCAATGCCCAAATCACTTGATGAGAGGTGTCTGGTCGGAGCCTGCCAACATCACCTCTCAAATAAACATGCCCTCAAGAGCATTGCTCTTCTAATGAAGGTGGTATGCTAATGCATGATAAGCTTCTCGTACTGAAGAGTCGGGATCGCTAAAACAGTCATGAGCGGAGCGAGTCTTTCTGTGTTATACAACCCAGCAGTCAATAAAGCCCACAGACGCCGGATGCAGCAGCCTCTTACTGCTGGTCGGAGCGGCAAAACATTGTGACGGTTGAGGAGAACCAGTTGCCCCACATGGCTGACTGGGTCAAAGAATGTTAGGAGACATCACAAACATCAGTTTCACTTACAGTCACTTAGGGCGCCTACACCTGCAGTACCTCTGGAAAAAATTAAGCCAAAATTGGTCAGCTGTATCGGCCAAACTGGGATCATGCCCTGCAGTGTTTAGGAGCTAAAGGATGAACAGCAAACAGAGACTCCTCCAGGCCTGCCCAAGAATCATATCTGGCTCAATCTCTGTCATTTCAGCTCCTTCAAGTGGCTGTGACTCATCACACACAGTCGGTCCGTCCATGCTTCTTACACTCATGGGCCATGTTTTGTATGTGCATTCACACTAAGAGCTACAAGCTGTAATATAGCTAGAAGGAATTCACTTTCTATTGATCTGAGCGACTACTGGAGCAACAAAACCTGGCGACTAAAACAACTCACAAAGTTCAAAACTTTGGGTATGATGACCTTCGGCTGTAAAGGATACGGCAAAGGTCATATCACGAGTGATTAGAGCCACATGTGCAAACGCAACTATTTCACATTTTTATTTTTTTAATGAATGTCTTTAGTGATTTTACACTTGTAATAGCATGGTGTAAACATACAATAATACAACTGCCTGAATCTCTCGTGCCAGAGAGGATGCTTACATACCTCACCACTGACATGAGGTCAGAGACAGGGACCAGGACCAGGTTCTGGGAGGCTTTTACTCAGCTCTCTGTGGTTATTGGGGGCTTTTAATCCCACTGAATGAATGCAGGAGTAGGGAAAAGGCAGCCACTTCATTTGATGAGTGATGCTAGCAGTGCTGCTTCTAAAGCTTGTGTTGCTGCTGCTGCTGGCTCTCTGCTGGCTGTGGCTTGCTCAAGCTGAAGAACGTGTGGGGGGAAGGGGCGTAAAAACCAATGGGTGGTAAGAGCACTAATGGGCTTTTAAGTTGTGCACACGCACACACACACATACTCTCCAGATTTGTTCCCTTGCGCGTGTGCATGCAGACGCAGACACAGACCACAGACACACGCTCACACACACTCTTGTGCCTGAACAACTCTCTGCATCCTCTGTGCACAGATACCCCATCCTGTCTCTCTCTCTCTCTTACACACTCACCAGGGACCACACACATGCACGCACACATAAATACACACACACACACACAGAGCCTGACTTCCTTGTGCTGCCCCTACATATCCTGCTGCCCCCAACCCCACATCTCCTTCTTGGCAGGCCTGGAAGAATGTCCTGGACAGCTCCAGCAGTGGTGACAGGTCTCTCCTGCTGCAGCACAACCTGCCAGCCTTTCACAGGACGCCAGTGAGACTCCAAGGGCAAGGAAAGCCATTCCCAAAACACAGATAAAACTCCTTGGGGCTGTCGCAACGCACGCAACAAACACAGGCGGCGTCAGGTGGGCCCTGGGCCCTGTCATTTCCTAACTCTCTCCCTTTTAGGATCACACTCTCATTCACTCAATCACCAACTCGCCCCACTCACTCTCCGTCACTCTCACACTCACACTCACACACACACACACACACACACACACACACACACACACACACACACACTCTTTGTGTCTTGTTTGCCCTCTTCATTCTTCCCTCAATTCTTCATTACTCTCCCTCTACCATTTTATCAGTCAAAATGGTCCTCTGCATCAACTCCTTTCTTTCTTTTTCTCTCTCCTCACTCACTCACTCACTCACACACTCACACACAGCCCATTCTTATTCACTCACATCCTCCACACAAATTCACAGCCAGCCACTCCAAAACTGAGTGGATGGCCTGCGGTCTGACCCTGCCTGGGAATGAAAGGGGGTCTGGGTCAGGAGACACCGCAGCTGTTAACTGTAAAGATGCTACTCCAACAAAACCCTATACTCATCCACTTTAATGTCAAAAGAACTAGGAAGAAAGACCTGTTCATATCAGAGAGACAGTGATGCTTATCTTCATCAGATAGACCCAGGATCTGATGAGGTTAAGGTTAAAAGCACAGCGATAAGCATCCAAATATTTCCTGGTTGTTCTTGGAAATCATAAGGCAAAAGAATGCCTGTCACGACCAGTCAGAATGGGCTATTAGGCCACCACACAAAAACAAGGTTATGGGGCTACACACTTGGCCTGTGTTTGGGGCGTGGGGATGGGCCACAAGGAGGGGTGGGGGATCTCAAATTCCAAGGAAAAGAAACAACCACAGGAAAGCTTATGGGACCCAATCCATTAGGGCAGAGGGATGGTCATCTCCTTACAAGGCTTCTTCTACAAGGATTTTGTGTGTGTGTGTGTGTGTGTGTGTGGTGTGTGTGGAGGGGGGGGGGTTGCCAGTTCTTCCCTCTGGGTTCATTTCAGGGAAGAGCCCAACAGACTTGGCTACATGTACCCTTCCCTCTTACGCTCTAGTTACTTTGAGGGACACTTCTGTAACTCTGCCACTCTCTCTCACACACACACACACACACACTCTCTCTCTCTTTGCCCATTAATCTCCCTCACCCCGCCTTTTCTCACTCACTCATTCACTCACTCATTCACTCACTCTTTCTCTGCCCCTTTCTCATCCACACTCCCTCTCTCTGCCTCCGCCTCCACCCCATACCCCCTACACAAACAAACACACACACACAAACACACACACACACACACACACACACACACAGATCCCCCTCTCTCTACCATCTTCGTCATCGCAGTGCCCTATAGCTGAAAATAAAACAGGAAGAGCCTCTTTCTACTCCAACACCCACTCTAAGCTTTCAATAGTGTTAAAACATGGCAGGGCTCAGCTTGTAAAATACTTGCGGACAGCTCTGGTGAGGCACGATTTTTGAGATGCCCCACAGCATAACAGGTGCTTCAAACCTGCACGTCGCTCAGAGGTGTAGCACAGTGTACTCTAATCCAAGGTTTGAAGTAACAAGACTGTTCATCACTGAACAGCTGGTGTGGTGTGGTATGTAGTCAATTTCAACAATGTTGCCCATAGAAAATCTGAATTACTCCCTATGCACGTACAGTGAACACATTCCTTCCTGACACAAACAGACTAACAGCTGTTTAAGAATAAAAATGAATGATATCACTCTTCAGGGATGTCTGGAATTTAACATCATACCTTAAATGTTTGGCGTGATACTGTAAGAACCAGAAATCTTTCTTGATTGAATTATGGTCGTGGTTACTCTGCTTGTCATGGGCAGTAAGCAAGATATTAATGTGTACTTGTATAGGTAAATCTAAAATGCCATTTATGCTAGTTAGTAAGCATCCTGGTGGTAATGTAAGTCTACGAAGCTGAAGAGAAACACATCTCGGCTTCAGAGGCACAAAAAAGAAATCCTTGTGTATCGATCTAATCCTGTGTTGCCATGCCAAGTGCCTAAGCGGGATACCACATGAACGGTAGTATTGTGACGGAGGAAGTCAGCCGTTATCATATGACCAACACGACGGAGGCTGAACTGGGGCCAGCCTGCCTTCCAACCTTTTTGTACGACCTATGCTTCCAACCCACCGGTTTTACAAAAACCCAACTGATAAGTGTCGTGAACCAAGCCAAAATGTAACACCTGGAGACCGATTATTCTACACATATTCACACAATATCAGCAACATACTGATGCATTTGCAAACCCATACTGCCAGAGATGTCCATTTTAACGCGACAAGGTAACATACTAAGTACGTCAACATTTAGGAAGAGTTGTAACGATGGACGAGTTATTGTATTTTTGTTAGATGGCGATAGCAAACTCTGACAAACGTTAGAACGCTGTTCTAGGCTACCGCGAAGCTCAGTTATCGACAACGTTCAGTGTTTTTAAACTAACATTAGGGCCCCAGTTGATGTACAAGTTCGCAATGTGATGAAATTAGCTACACCTACATCACATTAAATGGTAATGATAGAGCTGTCAGGTAACATTAACCTGGCGTTATTCGGTAAAGTGGCCGTCCCCTGGTCGATTTCAGAGGTTAACTTATGTTAGCTATTTGTCATACATTGCTAAAACTGTTCAGCTATTTTGGATTTTAGTCTTTTAAGCCATAATGACATCCTAATGCAAAGTTAGCTGTCATGATGATCATAGATGATCATGATCATATCGTAAATTCCTACACTGATAACTTGTTAACGTTTAGAGGGGTAGATAGCGTTAATGAAATAACGTCAACGTCAGCTACCCTCCTTCCGAGAAGCCGGGTGGCCGACTGGCAACGATGGCTGCCGTTCACAATGCCTCAAATTCGATAAGAGAAAAGCATTCACGTAGGCTACATTTTTACCAAACATAACTGACGCTGTACGCTTATGACTATGTCTCTTGCTGACTGACAAGAACTGGTACTTTGCCGTTACTATGTGATCTTCTTTGGCTGTCAAAAATGTAGCAGAATCTCAACTGAGCTGTAACCATGGCAAGGTGTGTAGCTAGTCAGTCATCTATCGGTAGCTAGCTGACAACTAAGCTAACAGGCAGAGGGAAAGTAGTTACCGTAACCAAGGACCTAGAATACATCTCACCAAATGTTACCACATCATACATTTAAATAACATGAGGTAAACTACCAAGAACCAAGGTGGTCCTTTCCTAGTTCTAAATCAGGCCATTGGCCATCTAGCTTCCAATAGTTAAGCAATATAGCTCCACGTATGTATGGACGGGGAACATACGCTACCATACCTATCGCTAGGTAGCAAGCTAACTCGTTGGTTTTTAAACATAGCAAAAGCGGTACTTACACATAAATGATCGACATGAAATGCATAAGCCAGAGAACAATAAATAACAAAAATCCGAAGATGGAGAAACCTTGCATGGCAAGATCAAGGAGGGCCATGGCTGTCCCGTAATATGTTCTCGTCTCTGTTGTTTGGCCCTAGCGCGCAGCAGAGGCTACTGCCAAAACTCGATTGAGGTCTGATAGCTGGGCTGGATGGCACTCAGTAGAGAATGGGGTGGAGTTCAGTTCGTAGTAGTCAGTACAAATTTGTGGGATGGTCTGCGTTTGACAGCAAGCATGGGCGCAGCCAGGCAATGCAACGTTCTAATTTCTACATTGGTTTTCCTTGTATATTTCGCGTGGATGTAGGGGCGATGTGGCTGTGACATCTGTCGCGTTTTGTGGCTAGCCCTTATTTCTCGTGTAGCTTATTTACAATGTCATTCTGTTTGACATGTTTCTCGAGTAGCTTAACTATGTCAAACTTGACATAGGCCAAGGTCTAGATTGAATCTTTCAAGTGACATAGGTCTAATAATAATTGGTTTGTTGTCCTCTTCCAAATCTGGAATCTGCATGTCATAGCCGACTGATCTGACATCTGACATCGGTGTCAAATTCTGTGAAATCTAAAATAGGCTGTCCATAATGCGTGTTGATTAGATTTTAGCCGATAGCAGAGTCTAGACTAATTTAACAACTTCCCATTTCAGATAGGCATTGTCTTCAACTGGGTAATTTGTTGTGTTACCAAGGCAAGTTATGAGAATATCAAGGGCAGGGCTGCACGCACTTCAAACAGCTTTCCATGGATACAAGGATTGGCTATGTTGGCTGCAGGTGTGTCCTGTGGAGTATCAGGCCAAGGTACAGCACATCTCCTGCACCCACTTTTTTAGCCCTGCTCCCAGCCTCTCAGCGTGTACAGTTATAGCCTAAATATTTTATTCATAACAATATGCCAGTAGCATTCAGTAAAAGTTATTAAACGAAAACATGTTATAGCATGCTTGTTTTACTTTGGTTCCAGGATAACATGGAAATATAAAAGCTGAGAATGTTTAAAACCGTTGTCTGCCCACTGTCAAAGCACACTGAGATTTGTGAGTCACTGAGATCAAATGTTATGACCACTCCTTAAGGATTGCCATCATTAACCTCTGACATCATCCATGAGGAAGGAAGGAAGGAAGATACTGAGTGAGGAAATAAAGTAGGTTTATTCCAATTTGCTGTGATGCACACTGCTGACATTTTTTTATAAACAATCTTGAGTCAGCATGTAATTTTGCTTTTTTTAAATCAGTCAACCCCAGACATTCAAACTGACATTTAAATTACCCAAAAATGTAAGCTGTCAAAAATGTAAGATCACAATAAATATCTGACAATCCATCACACATAATCTCAATATTGTCTAAAAGCTGGAGACGATTTAACGGTTTGAAATCTTGTTTGAGTACAAAGTAAGACTCAGATAAATTGGTGTTATTCTACCTTTAAGAAGATAAGTCTAAGGCATTCTGTAACTGCCAGGCATTAAGCAATGATGCAGCCCAACCAGTATGTTCTTACACACCTAAAAACATGACCAGACAGCCACCATGGATGTGTAGGAATACTCCACTCAATTCATATTCCTATTTTGTGCCTCAGGTGAATGCCATTTGATTTCCACATGAACTGGTGGGAAAATATTTTACGGTTGAAATCACAGCGGTAGAGAGACAGGAAGTGTTATGTTAAATGGAGTTCCGAAGAACAGAGGCGCTCTACTCTTTAAATAAAAAAGTTTCTTCAGGTAGGCCTATGTCAAAACCAAATAATGAATTACCTAGTTTAAAAAACACACTGATGATGGCCCAGTGCCTAGTGTCGAGCCGAACCCTTTTGTGCATTCATGTATTAATTCAGTCAGATGTATTACGTTAATTTATTTTTTAATTGTTAAGAGCAGGGGCGTAACACAAAAGCACCCCCCCCCCCCCAAAAAAAACCCGCTTGCTCACCTCATCCGAAACTCTGCATATCATCATTTTCTCCCTTACGCACAAACTTTACCACGCCCACCACTTCCTGCGGACACACCTCGTTAAGGACAAACAGGATTGGCTATCCATTGATTCTACCCAATTTCCTGAAAATAGTGCAGCATATTTCCAACGAGACGGAGATATCAGCGCATATCAACCGGTTGACAAATCAATGTGGTTGAGATACGTGCGTTAACGGCACCTATATGCAGCACAACGCTAGATAACTTTTGCATAGTGAGAACAATATCATTCAAAAACTTTGATATGACAGGTAGGGCTGTAGGCTCCCTGTTTTTCCTTCTATTTGTATCTTCTTCAATCACTTGACCACGTTAAGAGCTGGCACTTTTTGAACGGAAGCGTTATATACTGCCATCTTGTGGTGTAACAGACTTTAGTCAGAGTTTAATTAAAATCTCTCACGCTGGCATTCAGGAGTCTTACTGGATCTGCTCCATAATATTTCAAAGATCTCATCCAGCCTTATACTCTTTCCAGGCCGCTTCGGTCATCTAATGAGCATTTGCTGTGTTGACTGACTAAAAATGCCAAGAGGTCTCAGTCAAGACTTTTTTGTTGTGGTATCAGTGGTGGAATGAATTGGATAGTCATATGTTCTTCTGGCAGCTTAGAGATTTTTAAAAGACTTCTAAAGACTCATACTTAGGTACTTAATACTTAGGTTAGTTGATTAGTTGGCTAATATCACCTGCATTTTTGTAATTAGTACTTAATACTTAGGTTAGTTGATTAGTTAGCTAATATCACCTGCATTTTTGTAATTAGTTTATTCATTGAGGCATTTTTGGCTTTTGGTATACCTAGAGTCTACATTACGGGACATGTGTTGAGCTGAGCCACAAAATTTAGATTAAATTATTAAACTAGGCCTGTTAGAGTTAGAAACGTATTAGAGTAAACCTTATTTAGACCTTATTAAAAATCTTATTTTGTTATTTTTGGCTTTTGGCCATACTATCTGCATCATGGGACATGTCTATGGCTGAGTCACCACAGCATTATCGGCCTTATAATAATAATAATAACAATAATAATAATAGCAATAACAACAACAATAATAATAATTATTATTATTATTATTAATATAGTGCTTTTCAACATCTGTACTTCTGCTTTTACTTCAATGGATTTAAAAAAATATATATTATTATTATTATTATTGTTGTTGTTGTTATTATTTTTAGTTATGTTAGTGTATTATCTGTATGGTATGTCACTTTAGATAAAAGTGTCTGCAAAGAACCCATAAACAGAAATATCTCATAATAAGGCTTCCATTTGGACAACAAAATTTTCGTTAGATTTATATATACATCAAAAGAAATAATTCAAACCAGTGCCTGTCGTGATAGCCATATCATGCCCCTCCTGTTCTGCATCTTTTTATTCTTTTTTATATTCAAATTATTGCCCTTGTCAGGGAATTCAGGTGATCTATTTGTGTCACCTTAATACCTTGTTTATTTATCAGGAATATGTATGTGTTTATGTATATGATGTGAAGCTCTTTTCTAGAAATGAATTATGTTATTTTGAAAGTGGCGTCAGAGAGGCATGCTTGTCATGAGTCTCTTCATGCAGTCCACTATTTGGGCCTAGTGTAAGTGCGCCCTCTTGTGTCTGACCTAATAAAAAAAAAAAAACAACCTCAGGACCTCAGGAGTCTTTCTTATCCTCCCATAGTAGGCGTTTATTATATTTGTGTGGGTGCTGAGACACAAAGTGTTAGGTTGTCTTCATGGTTATTCAGGTAGAAAAATGTGGTAGCTGATTTGGTTGCAAGTTTATTTTCAGGTTAACATTCTCTTAGAAGTATTGAAAGGTTGTTTGGGTATCATTTTGGTGGACAGTTTGCACATTATAAATATTTTGTGATTTATGTTAAGTCTTATGTTCTTTGGTTACTTTATTCAAGAAAACAGTGGACACAGTCCCAACTAGAGAGAGAGAGAGAGAGAGAGAGAGAGAGAGAGAGAGAGGCAGATTCTGCATGTATACTTAGACAAGGACACTAGGGTTGAAGTTTTAATCGAGCTACAACTAACAGCAGAGCTAACTTGTGCCTGATAGAGTGCAAACTTGACATGTTTGTATTTTACGTCCATTTCACTCACCTTTCTGGCACAGAAAGATTAAAAGATGGTCCATATCTAACAGATGTCTAACAGATAAGCTTTATTGATGCACAGCCTCCTATGGACAGAATTGCGTGAAATTCATCCATTTTGTTGAGTGAGCCAAGTGGAAGTTTTGTATATGAACAAATATCCTAAGTGCTTTGCCTAAAGGCCCCACCACACATATGGACACAGACATAGAGGAGGAGGTAGGCCTATCCCCTTAGCCTGAAATAGCCTAAAGTGTGGGGTGGGGATCACTAGAGGCAAACAAAGCCATGATAGGTGGGGTGTGATGAACAGGTCATTTCATTTTCAAAGCCCATCAGTAATGGCTGCCTTATTTACAATACAAATCAGGGTAAAAAAAAATCAGACAGCAAAGTCCCTGAGAGTTAGGTAAAGCAATTAGGTCCAGGGGAGTGGGGAGAGAATGTAATGTGGTTTCAGTACACAAAAATAATCATATTAACCATAATTATAACCATATTTTTTTGCAGGGAAGAAGGCTCAAAAAGTCCTCAGCTTCTAATGTGGCGAACGACAGAAAAAGTTTAAGGGCCCCTGTTCCATCTGACCTGAAATGTTCTAAGATACGTTCAGTCTGTGTCCATAAATATTTCAGTACCTACTTTAAAGAAGTCAGTATAATTTGGTATAGTGTCATCATCTTGACATCTCAATGTACCTCAGTCCTGTCAATATAGCCAAACATTTGATTCTGCTATATGTTTGTCAAATGGGGGTGCAATTTACAAGGCTTTTCTATTTCCAGGCATTAGGTCAATATATGAAAAATAAGCACCTAACCTCAAAAAAAAAAAAAAAAATTCAACTGATTTTGACACCTTTGGGTATACTTTATAACATATTAAAAATGTAGTAAAATCTGGCCTCAGGAAAGGGGTCATTTTCAAGATGACGTCCAAGCTAGCCGTGGAAAGCTAACTTTGGATATATCTCAAGAACTGCAAAGCACAGAAAGGTGTTTTGGGAGTTTACACTGACTTAGACATTATTGAATCATATACTATATATGACACTAGATTATGAGTTTAACATTGCCAAGACTACTAGCAGTAGACCTTTCTTATGGAGTTTGACTCTTAGCAACATGACAAATCAGAAATCCAATATTATATGCCCCTTTCTTGTGTACCATTTTGTTCAATAAATCAGAAGTGTTTTAATGCTTGTGAACACTAGAAAATGGTTAACATAGTTGGAGCCCTCATTCATTGCATACCAATATTACATTGGTGCTAGCCTATAGCTTGCCAGCTCAATCCAGTCTAACTGATACTAATCTTCCTGAATGAAGGAAGCATATTGTGATGGAGTAGTCTATCGTCACTACGGTTTAATATGCACTCTGAATAAGCCTGGCTCATTGGCATTGTGGTCAAGCTTCAGGTTTGGCCTCCCACCTGAGTTTGAGACTGTGTAAGGCGACTGCTCTCTCTCTCTCCCTCACTACATATGGTAAGAGAAGGATGGCTGCCGTGGGGCCCTTAAGAGCCTTGCCCATTGTGTGAGCCCTATAAAAGACCATCTGTATAGGTTGATCACTGAGTCAGAGACCCCAAAGATGGGTGAAGCACTAGCGTGTGGGGCACCCCAGGACAGGAGAAGCACATCTAATGGATATGTGAGTGATTCCAGTATGTATGAATCTCACGCATGCTTTCTGAAGCAGAGGGCACTGTGATGGAGTACTGTCACCGCGGTTATGTGTTCGGAATGCCACACCTCCAAGCCTGGCTCACTGTGGACAAGCTGTTGGTTTGGCATCTCAGAGACCCAGGTTTGAGGGCAGGTGGGGTGACTGCTCCTCCCTTTGCTACACATATCCTTCGCTAGCTGAAGTCCACTAAAGAATCTGTTATTTGAGTTTTTTTTCATTATTATCATTTGTTAAACTGTATTAATGCTCTTTTCAGCTACTGGCATGCCCATTTACTAACAATAACTAATGCTAACCTAAACCTATCACGGGGTAACCATGTCTTTCCTAGGATTGCCTGCATGGCATCCTTCAAAGACTCATTGTAGCCTCAAGCTGTATACAAGGCTCCCTTGTCAACCCTTTAGTGGCCAAAGGTGGCTGTCCTAAAGATTTTGCTCCATCGGCTTATACAGATCAGGGTGCAAGCTGCTGCTGTGGAGAATTGTCAGAGGGCTAAAGTGCTCTTGTCCATGATGCTAAGGGACAGTGACGATAAGGCCATCCTGCATGCTGACACCGGCATTTTGACCAGGACAGAAGTGAAGAGCAGGTTGTGCACCAAAACAGGAAGACCACTTGAGCACAAAAAATCTACACAAAAAGTTTCTTCCGGAGAAGTCAAAGGATTATGATGAATAATGACTAATACTTAAAGTTACTTATATCCGGATCACAAATCTGGCCTACATAATTATTTTGTTGTATTGTATTAACAAAGGAAGACAACATCTTTTTGCGGAATTAGCTTATTTGCAGCCTACCACAGAGTTAGTTAACAGGATACATACCCCTTCTCCTCTGTATGCAAGCAAAGTCCAGTTTGATGTTAGCCTAGCTTAGCATAGTCACTGGAAATTATAGGGATCTTTAGCATGTACCTCTGGGGGGATCTATAGGGGTTGCTATACACTACTGGTCCTCTCTTGGTTTAACTGCTCATTACCATCAGAGCAGTTAACCTTCTCTGGATCATGTAATTATTCCATCCCAGGAAGTTTAACTGCTCATTACCATCAGAGCAGTTAACACTCTCTGGATTCTGTGATCATAATGACTAATTCAACTCCTATTCACACCTTGACTTATGCTAATTATGTCAGTGGGTGACTCACATGATGAGAGGTGTTTTCTACAGCTCACAGTTGCCACCACTCAAATTTAATGTTATCCAGAAATGTAAACTAGAGATCCGAAGGATGCCAAAAATGTAAAAACCTCAAATACTTATTCTTTTAAGGGGTTCTGCTGAATTTTGGCAGTCTTCCTCCTGACTACTTTGTTTGAACTCAAATTACCTTTCTAAGATGAACAGTAATTTACTGTAAATATAGCTATTTTAAGCTTTTGGCAGTCATCTTGAAAATGACCCCTTTCCCAAAGGTAGCATTCACTAGAATTTTAGTATGTTGTTTAGCGTTCCACCTTATATTGACCTGGGAGAGGACTAGGACTAGGAAAGATGTTAGTTATGACTTTAGGCAAAACGCCTACTTAGAATGGATTAGAGCAGTGGTTCCCAAACTTTTAACTGGCATGTACCCCCTGAGACATTACAAATCTTACTGAGTACCCCCAACACCACAAATTGTTAACAATGAGTTTTATTACCCATATTTATTTTGCATAGGCTACATACTGTCTGTTGACACACACATATAACACAGGGTGTAGCCTAAATATGAGCCAGAATAGCTGATAATAATTTGAATATATTTTAATTTTGTTGAATAGTGCTAAACATGTGAAACATATGAAACAAATAATATAAAAAACCAACATACACAAATGTGCAAAATGTTATTATTTAAAACAAATCTGCACCTAATCTCAGGCACAGTAGGCCTACAACACCAACATCTCATTAAAGCTATTTGTGTTAACTTTTCACATACTGGTAACATATTACTTTTCACATATTGATAATCACTGTATATTTTCTTGACTTCTCTGTTGTAAAAAAGTGAACACATCAACAATAGTTAACCTAAATGTAGGTAAACCACAGAATACTAAGTTAATGTGAAGGATGTGCCTGGAAATTCGTACACAAAGCAACGATGTTAGGCCGAATTGGGGACAGTTTCAATCTTAAATAATTTTTCACTAGCAGTCTGTACCTATACTTGGTCTTCAGGCTGACTAGCGTCGAGAACAGCAGGTGCTTCCTGTAAAGTTTCTGTTGTCGTTTTGGGTATGGCCTTAACCCTTTTCAACCATTTATCCATCGATTGTAATTATTTTCTGTCAAATAGGAACGTACAGAGATGATTTTTGACAGGATTTGTTTTATGAAAAACTAACCGTCTGGATTGCATTAAAAATAATGAAATAAGTCCATGCAACTGTAGCTCTGGTAAACATCTAACCCAAATCTGGCAATCACCTGTTTATGACAGGCCTCTCCATGTTTGCATCTGTGCCAAATTCAAAACATTGGTGAAGCATAGCCAGGATTAATCACATGCAGATGTAGGCTAGACCAGAGCATTTACCCATCAACACACGTATTATATAACAACGTTATATAAGAAATCGAGCATAAACATATAGGATACATTGCATTTATCGTATTTTCCACTCCAAGTTGTAAATTGTTGTCCATGGCTCATTTCACAATAAAAAGATGCCCTGGTGTGCCCTTACATGGGCAGTCTACTGTAGAAGTGGACTCGGTTTGTCATGAACTTCCTGTAGCGCTTACGTTTCTCCTCCTCTTCCACTCGCGTCAGTGATGTAGCAGAGAGGAAGGCTTATTTCTAAGACCGAGAGGATGAGCCAAACAGTTTGCAGACTGACGTCCCGAGCAGACATGCCCTGCGTTCAAATGAGTTAGATTTGTTATATTGGATTTCTTGAAACACAGTGTATGCTGTAAGCAGCACAAGTATTTTTTCTGTCTATTTGCAAGATTTTACAATGGTTTTACGTGCGGTATTTCGTGCGGTCATAATGGGACCACCTGGCTCCGGGAAAGGCACGGTATCCGACCGCATAACGAAAACTTTTGGACTTCAGCATCTCTCAAGTGGCGACATTCTGAGGGGGAACATCGAAGCAAAAACAGGTAAGAAAATAACCGTTATGTACGAAAATGGTGACCAATGCCTCACTTAACCAAATGTTGGCACATTAACAGAGAATTTGTCACGGTTTAATGAAGGCTACTTTTATATGATTTGCACCGTGGAAAAAATAACTGCAGTTTTATGTCACAATGACGTTAGTCTTAATTATGCCATACGAAGAATTTGGAAGAATGGTGGACTTGAGGAAACAAAATCATGTCTGTATACTTTTTTAACCAAGTAGTAAAATAAATCCTAATGTGATCTGAATTTACATAGGCCCATGCCTGTGGCCGCTTGATGTCCTTTCATTTGCACATTTATATAGCCTAATTAAATACCTTCACAAGGGTATGACCAGAATCGCGTCGGCACAGAAATCATGTTCTAGATCGCTGATTTGGCTGTAACCGTGACCGCCTCCTTAGAACCGTTTATCGCCAAAGTTTATGCAAACTGACATTTTCATGCGTATTTGTCTTTGTAGCCTAGCCGGTTAATTGTATTACCGTTGTTGTTTTTGATGAGTGTTTACTTTTCCAGAGATGAGGTGAACTGTAAACTACTTCCCACTCCGTCATAAGGGTTTGTAAACAGACTGAACGTGTTACCCTGAAGGGATCATGACCTTACCTCCTGAGGGGTGCATACCTCTTTACTGCACCCAAACGTGAGCTACGTGAGAGGTGTGCATCTCCGCAAACCTCACACGATGACGTCAGCGAAAACGAATCTTAAGTGGTTTCTTAACTTATGTTTAAAAGAATTTGTAGCCCATATAATACATTGGTGCATTGTAGTAAATCAGTAATAAATCAGTTCAGAAGTGCTCTGAATTCATTCAGTGAGTCTTCAGTGAAAATCTACCGTCGAGGAAGGGTTAATAGCATACTTAAACTCAAAGGAAACTTTCTGTTCTTTTCCTTGAAATTGATCCAAGCGCAGTTGGCCCCTATGAATAAGCTTTGTTCTCCTCTTTGCATTCAAATGTGCAGGTCTAGTGAACATTCTCAGCAGTGAGGTTTCCTTAAACTCTGTTGTTAAAGCTTTGATTACACAAACCACAGAAAACATACAGAGCGACCATTTTAAGCCACTAGATCATTTAATCGGCAATTACATGCTTGGAATTGCTACACACACACACACACACATAGACATAGACACACATGTAGACATAGACACACCAACACAGACATAGACACATACACATATGCTCACAGAACAGCTAACATATCTGAACCATACAATCCTTTAACACTTGGTTATGTTACCATGAACATAAAAGGAGGAGTTATATATCTGCTATCCTATCTCCTATCTCAGAGGACTTTATCCTTGGTCATGAGACAGGTAGTGTATTTTCTGGTTGATAAGAAAGTGAAAAAAACCCCACCTTGACCTTCACAGCATAATACTCACATCTTGCCGCAAAGCACACATACCTAACACACAGGAAAATACAGCTTTGCTGTGGATTTCACCAGGTCTTGCGTTGTAGGAAGAAAAGAACAGAGGTCAAGATGATGTTGTGCTTTAGTTCTGCATCACTTAAACTATTTACACTAGCAAAGAAGTTTATATCAAAACAGCCATTACACACAACGGGCTGTTGATCTTGCCCGGCTGAAATGTACTTTCATTTTTGTTGTGCAACCAGAACACTATATCAAAACAGTGTGTCCTCACAGGAAACATTTAAATTGACAAAATGTTACTATATAATTATATATATTATTATACATTATTAAATACATTTCCTTGAGCTCAAAATAAATCTTTCATTATTATTTCTTTTTCTGTTTTCTGCAATAGAGCTGGGGCTTCTCATGAAGTCCTGCATAGACCAGGGTCAGTTGGTCCCAGATGACGTCATCTCCCGCCTCATCCTGTCCAACCTACGCAACATGGAGCAAAGCAGTTGGCTGCTAGATGGTACCAAGAAGTGCTCTCTCCCCTTGCTTGCCTCTCATTTGCTGATCATGCATTTGTGTTTATGTATCAGCTTTCTGATTTTGTGTTTGTACATTAACTTCAACTGTTTTGCACAGTTTAAACCATCATGGCGTCATGCAGTCATTGTCACACTGCTGCAGCACCTCTAAAATTAAGTTTCCCCAAGATTCTGCTAGTCCACGAGTGATAGCTGCTACTGCTAGCTTTGCTTGAACTGAATAGGTGTTTGTATTGTCTGCATTTAGTGCCCATTCCAGTGCTGTGTGCAGGAGTACAGGCTGCAGTTCTCTGCAGATAGGCTACTAACTGTTACATACACAGTGTGCCTGAGGTATCCACAATTTTGCTGACATGGAAATATGTGAAATCATATTGGTCCAAAATGCACTTTTTCAGTAGACTGGCTTTGGTCTGGAGTTGTGCCAAAAGGTCTCTATAGCAGGGGAGCCGGCAGAGGGAAAGTTGTAGATGGGGATTGTGTGTGTGTGTATGTGTTTGTGTGTGAGTGGAGGGGGTTGCTTAGGGAATGGGAGGAAGGAAGATCCCCTCTCAAGGGCCTTTCTTTCTTTTCTCTCCCTGTCTCTCTTTAATCTCTCTCTCTCTCTCTCTCTCTGTCAGGCTTCCCTCGAACAGTGTCCCAGGCAGAGTCCCTGGACAATGTGTACAGTGTGGACACTGTCATCAATCTGAATGTGCCTTTTGACACCATTAAGGAGCGCCTGACGTCCCGCTGGGTGCACCTCGGCAGCGGACGCGTTTACAACACTCACTTCAATCCCCCCAAGGTCCCGGTAAGTCCCCCCAACCCCCAACCTCCCAGGCCCCCCCAGCCAGCAGACCAAACATGCCCCACTTTTCCAGTTTAATCCCCACCCCCCCACTCCCCTCCTCTCATTGGCTCTTGTGCACCGCTCGTCAAGTCGGGGAGCATTAAGAGTTTTGTAATCTCTGCTGAATTGTCAGAAGCCGTCAGAGACTAGCACTCTAGAGACTAGAATGGCTCTGATCAAAACCAAAATGCATGGGGCTATTTGAGCACTCAGGAGTGGGGAGGGAGGGGGGGGGGCACCAGACCTGGCCTATTTAAAGTACCGTTTCTAAAGAGAAAGGAGGAAAAAAAGGAAGGGAATAAAACAGATTCCACTTCCCCCAAAAACAATGCTGCAGAAACAAGAGAAGGCGGCCTTGCATCTTAGGTGATTCATAATGGATTAAATGTGTACGATACAGAGTCTAGCTTACACAAGTATCACTTTCAGGCCTCATCTCTTGGTCTTTCCGTAATTCTGCCACCAGCATAAACAGAAAACTCAGGGGACTGCAAAAGCTGTCAGAACTGAGGAAGTAGGCCATACGAGCCAGCTTCTGTCCTAAGCCAAAACCCTTGAGAGTTACGTAGATGGTGTGTGTGTGTGTGTGTGTGTGTGTCTTTGTGCGTGTGAAGTGGGGGGTTGCAGAGGAGCATTTGTTTACAGAGGAGATGTGAGCAGCACAGACCTTTGCACTTACACTTGCAATTAAGGAAGACCATACAGACATCTTGGCAGCTCCAGGGAGGGATTATTGTTGGAAGCGTAAACAAAGACAGGACAGTGGCGAAGTGGAGCGTGGAAGAAATTAAGTCACTGACACACTGAGGGGACAGTGAGAGAGAGAGAGTGAGAGAGCTAAACAACGGGAGTGTTTCACGTTCCTTTTAATGATTTACCTATGTGGGTGCTCGTTAATGTGGTGTGAACCTCAGCGTTGCCATGAGCTGAGTTAAGCCACCTGGCCGGTGAAGGTCAACAGAGTATTTAAGGTGTCTGGGGTGGAGTAAGGTTATTGCAGGACATGCATAAGCCCCGAGAAGACTGCAGGTGCGTACATCACTGCGACTAATTATGCGTAGCTACTTGGCTGTGTTCTTATAGACATGCATTACAGGTGTCATCTATACACAAGCTGCCTTAGAGGTTATTTGAGAATAGTGCGGTAGTTCTGATGCAAAAAATTAGATTTTGAGAAATGGAGGAATTAAGAACTGTTTTGTACTATAGCTGACAGGGTAGAAATTGAAATTGTGTTCATTTGAGGTGTGTCATGATCCATTTCCTACACACAAAACAATCCCTATAGACATTAAGTAAGAGGGCCATTGGGAAGAGTCATGACAAAACGCCTGTACTGCATGTCCTGTCCTGTGTGTCAAGTCTTAAACCGCTTTTTTTGAAACTGAAGAAGCATACAGTAGTAACATCAGAGTTTCTTCATCATGCAGTGTTTCTGGCAAATACTTTTAACACTTGACATAGAGATAACTAGACTGCACCCTTACCAGCATACCTCTTCTTCCATGCTGATTCCAGGGCTTTGATGATGTGACAGGAGAGGCTCTATCTCAGAGGGACGATGACACACCTGAGACCGTCACCAGGAGACTGAAAGCCTATGAGCATCAGACACAACCTGTGCTGGAGTATTACAGGTAACCAAGGCTTGGACATTCATATGGTT
Source organism: Tenualosa ilisha (assembly GCA_015244755.2). Lineage (NCBI taxonomy): Eukaryota > Metazoa > Chordata > Actinopteri > Clupeiformes > Clupeidae > Tenualosa > Tenualosa ilisha. The sequence goes on from PYXC01001489.1 coordinate 384,036, forward strand.
TTCTGCCATTATCATCTAGCTTTGGCATTAAATTACGGTTTCACGATACAGTAATAAATTGTAGCTGCAAAATTGTTGGAAATATACAATATATTCTTGAGTCTATGTGGTAATAGGTGATTTGAACTGGAAAGTTTGAATAAGATTCACAGTAGTTTGCACTAAAATATGCTTAGCTTGTTTGACTTGCTATTATGAGGGAAGTCAGTGGCCATTCGGCTCAACCCAGTTTCTGTAGAGATGTATTGCGCAGACTTTATCTTGCTCTGCATCGTGTCTTAGTGCCTGTATGGTTATGTAATAGGAGAGGCTCTGGTATTTCCTGTAACCATGCAAGTCTGCAGAAACTCACTTCACTGCACATCAGTAACAGCAGTTGGGGCGCAGATTCCACAGCAACAAACTCGAGAGACCTAGAAGTCGTTATTACATAGAGATAATAACCCAAACTCTTTTTCTTTCTGTGCTCTCAGGAGTAAAGGAGTGCTAGAGACCTTCTCAGGGACTGAAACCAACAAGATCTGGCCTCATGTCCAAAGTTTCCTTGCCAGGAAAATCCCCTCCTCCTCAGCCTCTGGAGGCCATGCAGCTGTGGGGAAGGCCTAGCCCCAGCCAGAATCCTCTGGTTCAGGCCGCCAGCCAGGCAGGGTTAGAGTCAACACCATAATCAGAAGGAAACGCTAAGTTAAGGACGACTATGAGATGGCGAGAACTGCTCCCTCTGCTGTTAACACAGGTGACCTTGGAGGGAAGGTTGAGGTTTTATAGGGGCAAAACAAATGACATTCTCTGAATAGATTGACCATACATACAGCTGTAAGACTCAAAGTAATATGCAAACATGGACAAACACACATTTGGCCATAGGCAGTAGAGCCATGTTTGATACTTTTTACAATAAATACTACTGTTCAGAGGCTAGCCAGAGAATGCAGTTTTCTACATTGTACCTCACTGCTTTAGTTTTGATAATAGCAAGTTAAATGCATTACCTCCAACTCTCTACATTGAGGTTTTCTCCAAGAATGCACCTTTGTTGTGAAGTGCTACAGGTCTTATATCCCCAACAGACAGGCCCTGTGTCCTCTTGTTACCCAAGGTCGAGCAGTGCATGGCCTTTTTGCACGGACGCACAAACACACATGCGCTCTGTCTGCTTTGGGAACATTCTGGCGGCTTTAGTTTCCCACAAGCCTCTGGAGGAAAGGGTCCAAAACCCTTAGCTGATAATTCACTGCCTTGACAACCATCGTGCCTGGACAGAGACCACCTTCACAGAAAGGCACTTGGTGGTCCAAATATTTCTTCACAGAACCACTTATAACTTTACTCTATAAAGATCATTTGGTAAATTTGAAACTAAAAGTATTGAATGACCCATGAAGGTGGGGCACATTGGGAAATTAGATAGACTTCTTATGGGACTAGGGTACTTAGACCTCAGTGTGTGTATGTGTTTGTGTGTGTGTATGTTCTACAGGAGCAGGTTTTCTTCGTGGAAGAGATGACTTAATAGTAATTTTTTACTAAATGTGAATCACTCCTGTCTTAACTTTGAAAATTGTAGCAAAAACCTTTTAATTGCTATGCAGCTCACTAACATGCTTTTCTAAGAAAATGGTTCAAGAGTGCAATGAATATGCTTGAGCATCCATCTCCAGCCTCTAGTGACAGTATCTTTCACAGAACTGTCTTTCACAGCAGTGTTTTAAGTACTGCAATTAGGTTGGACATGCAAATCTATCATATGAGAGTTATTGGTAGATAATCAAGAACAACTTATCACAGTTAAGATGTATTGCTATAGCTCTTTGTCCTTAATTGTAAAAGTAATGATTTTGTCTTTAAAATGACCTGAAGTCAGTATTGAACACAAAATGCCTTGTGATTTTAAAAGTCTTAACACAGTTCTCTATCATACTTGGTAGGCTAGAGGTATTTCTATGATTACGGTCGAGTGGTTTATTCAAGGGAGAGTATGTTGACAATCAGGTGAGAAGGCCCCAATGCCAGTCTCTCTTTGTCCTGCCATTCAATAGCTTAGGGATAACAAGGTTTTTTGGCGATGATCACCGGTATAATAGTTACAAAGTATTATGCCTGTCCATAGTGTTCAGTATCAGATGTGTTGTACTTTGTATTTTGGAATGGAGATAAGTTTGTTTAAAAACAAGTGGTTTTTAATGCGGGAAGGGAATAGACTTTATAATAAAGAATGTAAAACTATATAGTTTAGAAAGGGATCAGATTATTTGTATTTATGTGCAGATGCACCACCAGAGAAAAACAAGTGATTAAGTGTTTGTGAATTTTTTTAGAACAACGCCAGCATCCTTAACTTGAGCCCTGTAGTTTTCAAGAACAGAAGTGTCAGTCAACTTGCTTGAAATGTCAGAGATCATTATATTTCTGTTGAAAATGTATGTCTTTTATTTTCCATTAATATTTGGAAATATTTGGTTTGGAAAAAAAACAGCACCAATAAATAAACAATTTCAAATGACACTATGTGGTTCTGTGCTTCTACTGTAATGAATGACCAAACTCCTCCACACCCATTAGTTTGCATCAATATTTATTGCAGTAATCTGTTTTCCACAGAACAGCGTTGAGACATTTAAGGGTCTTCAGCAACAAAGTTATCTACTCCCTGTTCAAGCGGGCTAACACAGGAAAAAAAAAAACACCTCTCTCCCTCTGTCGCCGATAGAAACTTATGCACACTGCAGCATCCAAGCGCTGCCTCCACGTTTCTCTGCTTCAGGCTGCATAAACTGAGCAGGGGTGTCGTCAGGGGGGAGTGACATAGTGATTCTAAGGGCCTGGCACAGACAGTGGGCTCCAGAGAACATTTTAATATCATAACCATTGTTTGGGGAGTGCCCATGTTTTTTTTTCCTGTCATAGAGCCAAAAATTTCTAGCAGCGTCTCTGACACTGAAAGCTCACCTCTCCAAGGTCATGCCCACAGAAACGTTTCTGAGCAATGTTACTGGCTGGTGTTGTTTCGGACAATGTGGTCCTTCACAGTAAGCCACCACTTTTAATCTAGAGGCCTCAAATCATCAGTAGGCCAATCAAAACATTTGGAACCCGTCATGTCATTGGCCCAAGCTGATGATGCACAGGACAACTGACAAAGCGTTGTTAGGATCCTGTTCCAGGACATTTCCACACAAGCATTTCAGCCTGATTCTCACACATACTGATCTGCTATGCATCTGGCCAAATTCATGTTGTCTCCAACTTCCATGATGCAGGACCAATGATTGCAGATAAAAAAGAAAGTGGGATGCATCACAATTTGAAGCAAAACACGTGTTAAGCCCCGTCTCCATCGTATTGGGGTAAAAGCCAGTTTTTGATTGGTTCCCTCTCTCAGGCGAACAGTACAGTACAGACTGAGATGCACAGCAGATTAGTATGTGTGAGAACCAGGCTACAACCATTTTTCATGATAACTGTAAAACATCAGTGGGTCGATCACCACTCAACACTAGGAACTGACCATGTGACCAGCCAAAAACATTGCACAAAAATGGTGCATTCAACATGACCAAGCCCGCTGCAAATGACTGCAGCCAGTGATGCATTCTGAGTTGAAACCGCCAAAAACAACAAATGGGATGGGAATATGAGAAGACTTTCAACCCAGAGTGCATTCTTGGCTGCAATTAACTGCAGCCGGCTTGATTAAAGGTCACTCATGTGTCCCATCCTCCTAGTACCATAGCAGCCAATCACAGCACCTGTCAGATCCTGATCTGAATCTGATTGGGTTTGGATCTGGCAGACTCAAGCTACAGCGGACCTAAATTTAGTGTCATGTCAGCATAATCATGTGACCCTGTTCTGCAAGCAGCAGCAGCCCTCGTGTAATAACCTAATAACAGTGAACATCTTCCTATGTTATGGAAGGGTTTCTTTTATTTAATTGTTCAGAAGACAATATGTGAATCAGAGGCGTCTCACATCAGACAACCACCTGTGTCCTTCCCGGAGACTAACTGAAGTTCCTATACTAGGGATGTTTAGTGTCCTGGGAAAGACAAGTCTCAATACTAATGGCAAGGCTACCAGCAGGAGCTTATTCCTCTTTGGGGCACGTTCACAGCATTCATTTTACAAAACAAACTGGTAACATTTTTCCGATAGCAGCTTTGAGTCCTTTGAATAAATCTGAAAAACAAAAAAGTATGTGTGACTAAAAAGTTATCTCTAACAGTTTGTTTCCTAGTGGCTTAGCACTCCTCTCTGTTGATGACTGAACATAAACAACAGCTAGACAGACCGAGCCAATGCATTTCCTCTTTTGAATTAATCAGGAAGACTTGCCTAGCAAGATGACCTGTCTTAGCTGATAGGATTTCATGAATCTCCACAGTGTTATGAGTGCTTGGTGTGTTCTCCTGCCCTCCCTCCAGCTCCGAGGCCCAAGTAGCACTCTCGCCAAGTCATGCAAGGGATGATATAGCAGGTGGTGGGTAGGGGCAGGGTGCTCCAGCTGTAATCTCAAGGCCTCACGTGGAAGCATGACTCAGCAAAACGTAAAAAAAAATGCACACTGCTGAGCCAGTGTCACAGCTGCTGAGCAGTGAAGTAATTACTCAAAGATGGAGCAGAACATTTTCTCCTTTTTCTGCTTTTAAATGACCTTTTTCCCCCCCTCCTTTTTGTAATTTCTCTCATCAATAGAAAGCCATGGCTCTACAGGACAAGAACCAATTGGAGCAGAAACTACACCAAATCCCAAAGAATAATAATAACAACAACAACAATAATAAAGATAGCCAAGGAAAAAAACAAAAACAAAAAACAAAACTTAAAAATCTCAAGGCATCTCCACACAGCACCTTCTGAAACTTTGAGAGCCTCTTCTCCAGTGAAGGCCTGCCGGTTTGCACGCCGGGCGTTGTGACCCGCGGTCAATCCACAAGAAAAGAAAAAGCACGAGTGCACAAGTGCCTAAAAAAATACATTTTTTCCCCCCCATTGTTCTTTAAAATACTTCAGCTCTTCTTTAATTCTCCAAACAAATATAAAGTGCAGCACACATTCAGGCGCAAATACGAAAGAAAACAAGAGTCTGTGAGGACTGCAGCCCTTTTCTTCATCGGCATCATCATCATCATCATCATCATCATCGTTGTTGTTTTTCCTATGCTTTTGCACCCTATGAAGAGGACAGGGAGAAGGTGTGGGGCTGGGTGTCCAGATCCACTACTACGTCTCCATCATGCGCGAGTCGTCTGTCTCCGCGGTGTCGTCTTTGAACAATCGCTCGGCGTTGGTCCACAGCCCCGCCTCCAGGCAACGCCTCACGTGATACTCTGCTACCTGGTGACGGGACACGAGACAAGGTGGTCAGGTCAAGGAAGGTCAAGGTGACAGTTAGAGAGCGGGATGAAGAGAGATCATAAAAAAGGAGAGAAGAAGGAAACAACATGACAGCAGAAAGAGGAAAAACAGCACTGACACAGCACTTTCAAAGCTCTTATTTGCTATTCAAATGCTAAATAATAGTTAATCAGCCCCACTTATCTTTTTCCTTCATACCAATACTGTACACACACACACACACACACACACACACACACACACACACCCCTTCATGAGTTCAGTTGAGAGAGAGCTGGAACTGTTAAAGGGTGTGATGCAGCTTTACATTGTCATGGGGGGAGGAAATGTCTGCGACCAGATTACCAGCCTGCTAAAGGAGATTACCGGTGTTATGTAACCACCCCACCCGCGACCCGGTCGCCCGGCCCTCTTTGGCCTACGTCCGGGGTTTCCATTACATTCTTTATTTACTGTTGAATGTGAGAGGAAAGGGTTTTCGTCAGACCCCATACACCTCTTTCCCACCCCCCTCCCCCCTCAAGAGTTTTCCCTTCTGTATTGACTTGGCACGGAACCTTTATCCTTAGAGTGAATGCACAGTGATTTCACCATTTCCTGTTTAAGGAAGCGGTTGGCCTGAAGAATCTGACCTTTTGTGACCTCGGCCTTCCATTAGGGTTTACTGTAGGGCATTCCTGTGAAGAACGTTTGTCTGTGGGGGAAATCTGATGGGATTTTAACTTACAGGAGAAATCCTGTGTGAATCAATTCATAGCCTTTTTGTCCCAGGTCACTGAGTGCTGTCAATAGTAAGAAGAACTTAATGGGGCATTTTTTCCTATGACCAATTAAGTTGACAATAGCTTGTTATTCAATCTATGTTGCATCAAATTTTTCTGGTTCTCTTTTCTACAGACAGCACATAGTGACCTAGAACAACAGGGCAATAGGCTGATTCACACCAGATTTCTCCTTCAAAGGAGGGTATGAGATGCTTTGCTGAATCTATTTTTACAAAATTACTTAAAATCTTTGTCACACCCTGATCACAGTGAGTCGATTAAATTCTCTGACCTCAAAATAAAAAAAAAAGTATCACACAGGTTTGTAAAACCCCTATCCAGTGTGGACACTAATGGCAACTAACAATGTGATACCTTTCTCAAAAGGTTAACAAGCATTGTGCCTTCAGGTGTAGGACGTCTGAAGGAAGGTGAGGTCCTTTTTGAGCTTTTTAAAGACTCCTTCTTTAAAGGTTTTGTTTATCAGTATGGCTGCTCATTCTGTTTGCGTGTGTATCTGGGGGTCGTTCAGTCATCATTTTAATTCAGATATACACAGGAGAGGTGTTTCTCACTGTGGCCAATGCACAACCAAGCCTAATTCACATTATGTAACACAATAACAGGATTGAACCGGATTGAAAGAATGACTGTTTATCATAATGTTACATCTGGTCCCACTTTATTAAGACAGGGATTTGGAGATATCCATGACCACCAGAAACCACCATCATATTTATTGTGTAGTGGCCCCACTTGGCAAGTTAAACTTAGTTTGTAACAAAAAATAACTAGAAAAGCACTCAGAGTGCAGACCTCCATCAAGGCAATATAGGGTCACTGACCCCAATACAAATTCCAGACGGTGTTCCGGATCACCACCAAAATATAATCATCTGTTCCTTGGCCTAATAGTCACATTGTCTAAAAATTTAATCTAAATCCGTGCAGTACTTTGAGTCATCTTGCTCACAGACAGACAAACAGACAGACAGATAAACACCGGCAAAAACAAAACCTCCTTGGCAGAGGTAAAAATGCATGAGCAATGCAATAGTTCAACCACAGAAAACTACTTCTTCTTCTTCTGACTTCTGCCATCAACTTCCGTCAAAAACTACTTCCTCTGAATGAGGATAAGTCATTTTACCACTTGGCCTAACGCACTGGTCAGTAGCGCACCTTTGTTTCGTCATTCAGCACGTTCTGCCACATACCACACTCCTCCACAACAGTCAATAAATCCACCCTGCACAATTCCTGAACGTTTTCACCAGAGAAGAGCAACCCAGTACGTCTAAAACAGATGGGGGGTGTTGTGTTCCTGCACAGTACACTAAACTAAGTGTGCAACATGGCCCCCTGGCCCAAATGCCATTCTCCCTATTGTAAGTCTGAGTATCTTAAAATATGTCAGAGGTTGTTACTTGAAGCTAAAGAAACTTATTTCAATCCCAATGTCCTTCAAAGACTTCCTATCAGCCAATCAGAATAGAGTTTCATGCCAGTTACGTTTCTGAGAATTTTACATTTACTTTACATTTTTGCATTTAGCAGATGCTTTTATCCAAAGCGACTTACAAAAGAGGATAACATTCCTCGGAGAGAGGAGTGAAAGAAGAAAAGGAAGCAGTTGGTTTAGAGGCTTGAACGAGGAACCTCTGTAGATTGGTTAGAGAACTGACTACTAATTGCTGCAACTTTGTTAGTAAAAAATGCAGCAAAAGTGTCAGGATTCAAGACTAAAGCCAGTGTTTCTTACATTCTAAGCCATTTTAATGGTGTTTCTTTAATCAGAGAGGGTTGAAGCAGTGTGGACAGCATTCAATATTTTTTGCTTTTATGTCAAATCTATAGAGGCTGAAAGACCTTACCTGTGGATTCATTGTGCTGAGGACATTCTGTAGGATCTGCATGTCTTGAAGCTGGAGTCCCGCCTTTAACTCCTTAAGTACGGGATTCACATACAACAAGGAAAAAACAAAAACAAAACAACAGATGAATTAAAACAGTAAAATCCCAATGCAACAGAAATAAGGTGCTTATTTGTTTATTACCAGCAAATAATGTGTCTTGCCTGCGGACATAATGAAACATAACATGTTGTTTGCTCAATAAAACTACACGTCGCTGGTGCTTAGTCATGATTTTCATATTTTATGTTGTTGCAGAACAAACTGTTAAATTAAAAGAGTTCTAATCCACTGCGTAATAAAAAAGTTGCCAAACGGGCTTTATGATCAAAGTGTAACTTCAGTTCTTAATCTAATTTAGCAGACAGTAGTGTTTAATTCGGGTCATGTTATCTGACTGCCCAAGTCAGAGCACACATATAATAAGAACGGTGATCAGTGTCAGTGTTTTGGGTAAACAGGCCAAAGCAGGTGACTCGGGCTTGCTAATGAGTGTGAATGTTTGTGTTCATCACATCGGTCTCGCTGTCTGTTTGTGCGTGTGTGCATATTTATGTGAGTGTAAGTAAATGTTTAACATTTGATATACATATATAGTATGTGTGTGTGTCTGCATGTGCATGTCTGTTTGCGTGTTGGTATTTCATGCGTGTGTGTGTGTGTGTGTGCGCAAGTATGCATTTTAACATTTGGTGTCACAACCATAAAACAGAACCCTTCATGGAATTTTACCGGGGGCAATGACTCTAGAACTTCTTTGGGGTCCAGTCGGCAGCGGGAGGTGGGGGGCTGCAGCTCAGTGGGTTTGGGGGTCTCCAGCTTGGACGTCATGGCGTATTCTTTCACTCGGCCCTTGAAGGCTTCCAGCTCCGTGTGGAAGACATCCAAATAGCCCTCCTGTCCTGCCTTCAACCCAAGCACAGAAGCAGAGCCTCACGTCAAAACAATGGCTGATGAGATTTATAACACTCCCTGATAAATCTGGGACCATCTACAAACAAACAGAGCATTGGAACTTGGCTAAAAATATTTTCTGAAAGAAACCAGTCTAAGCAGAGATATCAGTCTTTCCCATGGTTTATTTGTGAAAGGTTTGTGGAGATGTTTACTGATTGTTACGGCACCTATTCATAAATTGCTTAGGATTGCTGACTGCTTCCTTTATGATGGATGGTGAGGGTGTAGTTGGGTCAGTCTTTTACCCAACAGACGCTTGGCCGCGCAGTGCCTGGGTCGGTCTGATGTACTATTTTTAGTTGCTGATCTATTTGCTTGAGGCCTCATTGTCTGTCTGCTTAAGCTGGAGACTAAGTGACTCATAATTAGCTTTACGGTAAAATGGTGAATTTGGCCCAGATACCACGTCCACCAAAACTAATCTGCAGCCACAAATAAACAGGTTCAAGTGCGTGGAAGCTCTTTTCCAGAGTTACTATAGAGACTGATTATTTTTTGTGTCTTTGTTAATTTGTTTGTTAATTTGTGTTAATACATTCTTATTATTATACTACTAGGAGAAATTTTAACAAGCAAGATTGTACATTTCCAAGCCTACATGACCGCTATGTTAAAATGTGTAACTTCCGAGTTAGTCCTGTCTCTCCACCACATTTGTCATTTTTGTGTGGATGGTAAAGCATCCTCTGTTTACACTTCAAAAAGAGCGTCCACTAAATTGCAGAGACAGGACAGTGATAAGGAGTTAGAAGAACTGCGAAGCTGGCAGTTTCAAAAGATTTGGAGAATGGCCTTTCCATCTCTTACCTGAGCTCTGTGGAGAGACTGAATTAAGCCTGTGTCTGTTCAGCTAGTGAATGTACTTCCAAGATCTACATGTATTCAGCAAAGAATGAAAGGAAAGATCCATCCAAGTAACTTTCATTTAGGGCTAAAACCTGCGAGACGGTTCCTACTGATAAATAATAATGACGGTGCAATTTTTATGCTTACATGCAACTATGTGAAGGTTATTTCTTTTCAGTCTTGTTCTGGGAAACTCTTTTTGCCTTGTATACAAGATCTCATCCATCTCACCTGGTGGCAATTCTTATCCTTTCCTCCCCGCATGTCTTAAAACTCTGTGTCTGTCTCTGTCTTTTTACGCAGTCTATAATCTGACCATTTCTGACACCACAGGAGACCATCAGTATGTTCATTTTAGAACACTGTGCTCATAGATTCGGCAGGGTGGCTTTAGTTTGTAGGTTACAATAGTGTAAGAGAGGTTTTAATTACTGAACTTTAAAACACTAAATTTGATCATCTCTGAGTTTAATTTTCATGTTGTCAGCCCGTTCGTTACATGCACTTGGGGGTGTCTACATAATGCACTTGTGTTAAAACAGGGGAATGTTAAATGCTTTGTGTGCTGTATCTTGACTTGGCAAGGTCACTGCTGTGAAAGGACTTTATAATCTCAGAGAGATCTCCCGGCTGGCTGATAGGATAGGAGTTTAAAACAGATGCATGGGGCCATGATGACTCACTTTGGCTTTCTGGAAGAATTGCCGGAAGACGCCTCTTGGGTCCTGTTGAACATTGCTAGCCATCTCCAGAATAAACTGCATAGCCACAGCCTGGTGGGCCACCTGCTCCATCAGTGCCTCTTTCTGCACCAGACAACACATGGGAACAGATCACACATTACACACTGTTGAACAAGAAGCGACAAACACCATTTTTCAGACTTTAGCACTACTTTTCTGGAACAGCAAACACAGTTAAAATGACTAACAATGTTTCACAATATCGTATGCCTTGTCTGGAGCCTTTGTGCAGACAATGGGCAGAGTTTTGGTGAAAGGAGAGGCTGGTGAATACTTATTCACAACGCATACTTAACTCAGTTCTGAAGAAAAGCAGTACTTGCACATAACTGGTGTGCTTATTAAGTTACAAAACCAAACTTACGTTGTCTGACAGCTTGCTAGTTAGCTTAGTTGGTTAACTTTTTCGGCTAACTAGCTAGCTAGCTCATCATCTGGTACCAAAGAGTAGTGTTACAAAAGTACTGTTGTTGTAATGTTAGTGCTGTAGCAAGTTATTTTACTGTGAACCCTGTTTTCTGAATACATGTTACAGCAAGTTGCTGGTTTTCAGAATGTTGCAGCTTATCTCACAGTGAATCTTTGATTTGAACTGGGCTTTCAGAAATCCACATGGATTACTACGACTGGACACTCCTTCCTGTCATGTGCTGGACAACTGACCTCCTCTGCTTGAAGCCGGAAGCACCACAGGATCAGGTAGTTGGCTGTCGCTTCACAGATCAGGTGGGGATGTTCAGAGAGGAAGCGCTGACTGTCATCCCATCTCCTCAACATGCCTGCGCATAAGTGCATAAACACACACACGCGCGCGCGCACGCACCACGCACACACACACACACACACACACACACACACACACACACACACACACACACACACACACACACACACACACACACACACACAAATATGTAACAGACCCTGCTACAGGAACATGTTATTACAATGTACATATTGAGTGTCTTAGACAGAGTAAGTGTTATGTTTATTGAGTGTCTATGACAGAGTAGGTATTTATGTTTATTGTTAAATGTCTATGACAGAGTAAGCGTTTACGTTTGTGTGTACTTGGCATACGCATTCATCCAAAGCGAAACCAAAGGGTCTCTGACAACTGCTAATAAGATGCAGAAGATGCTTCCATCTGATGTCAAACTTGGACACTCACCAAAATGTCTGACCTGTGGCTCATGTTTCTGTACAAATGTTTTGCTCTTGTCCTGGTCCATGTAGCTGATACTGCTTTGGACATTGATGATACTCTGAAGCAGACAGGAAACACAGTTCAAACACAGGATCAATTAGCGCTCCACAACACAAGAAGGCATCATTAAGTGCTCCATCATAAAACTCCATGGATTTATAGGACACCATTCTGATGAGGCATAGCAGACTGCTAGGTGTGTTTTGATATTGGAAAATGAATGTTCAAACACCTTATCAAATTAAAACTATCCATAACAGCAGAGATCCATTATTACGCTATAATTACTAGAGGGTCTTCATAAAATGATCTGGTCCTTTATACGACCACATAGATGTTACAGCAAGTTGTTAATATGAAGCATCATAGTTTTATGTTCCATCAAAACAACGGTGAATACCGAAGGGAAAAGCAGTTCACGGTGCAGAATTTTGTGGTCTAGCGCTGTAGCCCCTTCCCCTTCTTAACCAGAATCACACAAACCAGAACTCAAAACCTTACTACCAGTTTGCGTCTCAAAAACACAGGAAGAAAATGCTTAATTCTATCCCCAATTTGAGATATCTTGTCTTGTGTTCTTTTCATTCAGTGCTAACTGCTGGACTGTTTAACTCATGAATAATGCCAGATTTCAAGCAAGAAAGATGTATGTGCCTTGAGGTCTTCAAATAATGATCTATTTTCAGAATATTATTTCAATCATGACATTCAAGTGATCACTCTAAGCTGTGTACATGTGGTTGTTTTGTTCACCTTGTTAAAAACGTCTCGGCTGGAGTTAGAGCTCAGCTCAGGGCTCCGGCTCGGATCAGCATTTCCTAGCATGCTCTCCTTCATGCGCCACTCCTGCTCGATCTGAGAGAGTTCGGCGGAGGAGGCCACGGCCCGGGCACGCTCCTGTTCCGCCGACTCTGAGCCATGGAGCTCCAGGCCGCCCAGCTGGTCCTGAGCCTCCACCAGCTGCCAGCTGGACACGATGGAGGCCTTCACGCAGCGCTGCTGACGCTGACACAGCGATGCCATGCTCTCCGCACTGGCCTGCAGAACACACACACAAATACAAATAGAATAATACACATATTTGTGTGTGTCCACTCACTGGCTGACTACCAATGCCCAACTAACCTTAAGCCCTGAACTCTTCACTTACATGAATCAGCCTATCTGGGAGCTGATTCGTGCCACTTAGGGTTCAAGGTTTAGGCAGAGAGGGTTGAAGCAGATCTTTGATTTAGGGCTGAGAGGAGAAACTGGAGTTGACCCTCACTAACTCACTTACAACCAAATGAATACACTCGTGCAAACTATGGTATGGGACAATGGGTATAGGCACATACTCACTCACACACAAAATCACAGATTAATACTCATGTGAACATAAACTATATCATTATTACTGTGCAGTCAAGAGAACACACCCATCCCTTGCTCACAAGATAACGCATGCCCTGAAATACATTCTGACCCCCTGAGAAATCCAAATTTAGTGACACTACATGCCCTGGGTATATGTGGGAACATGGGGCACAGTGGGAGCTAAAGTGAGGTAAGAGTCTAAATCTTGTAGCTCCAGTGTCACGATGACTCAAGTTTTCTGATCCTATTTCTACCTTCCAATCACAACGGAACAACTGTTTATAATAGCCCAAATAGTCATCCCATAATCTCACAGACGCTGAAAAGACATGCATACCACCTGGGTCTCAGCATTCAACCAGGCTTGGAGAAATGTAACCCGTTTTCCTAAGTAGCAATCGACTACATGACAAGTAGTAAAAGTACAACCTACTAGCCTCAAATCTCACATTCCTGAGCTGTGGTCACAAATATACTCTGCAGTATTTCTCAATGCGACAGGAGACAGGACATATTACTCTAGATAACGACGAGGTGCATCAAATGTGTGTGTAACGTTACTAGCCTACTAGTCCTCTTGACATTCGCCACCAAACAAATCCAGTTGGCAGAACATGACTGTCAGTTCCCACAGATGTAGTAATGTCGCAGCTAATAATTGCGCTAATAATGATCTCATGTCCCAAGAATCACTGACCACTAAAACAGTACCATTACAACAACGACGTTCAATGGAAATGCCTGAGTCACTTTTCAGTGTGCGCATCCCAGGTTTTTGCTATGATGATGTGTGTTCTTGTGCAGCTAGCATTAACTTACATGGTTGCTTTTGAACAGCTTTTTGTGGTACACTTAGTATATATGGTGACGTGCCTTGTAAATAAGAATTGACTTTTCACAGTTTAAGCAATAACGTTAGACATTTTTTTCTTGTAACGTTACTGTCAGCGTCGAGCTTGCTTACTTAAGACAGGCTACTGCGTTAGCTTACTACCACGTATAGTTCACCTGAGAATACAGGCTACTTGGAGGATTTTAACAATATGAGGAAGAGATAGGCCTTGGTAGTTGATATCTCGCGGGCCAAGGCATCAACATATATAAGGCAGTGTGTATAACGTTTGAATGTAAACCTTATTGGTAACTTACTTCCGACAGTAATTTTCTTTATGTTCCAGCCAATGTTATGCTAGCTAGCGCAATCACATGTGGCTATATGAGTAACTTGAGTCGCTAACTAGCTAACTGTTAGCATAAGTGGCACCTGTCTGTATGAGAGCAAAGGCCCTGATTCACAATATCATTGATTTTAAGTTATCGTAACGTTGCACTAATCGAAGCTAAATATCAGGTTTTCTTTGTTAGTTTGCAAACTGAGGAAGTTTACCCCATGCAATAGCTGTGAAGTCGACAGATGCTGAAATTCATTGGAACCGCTGCAGTAGTTTTCGTCCACAGGCCTGTTAGACGCTCCACTCCCCTGCCAGTCCATCGTCGAAAGCTAGGCCTAAATCACAGAGTAATGTTTGAAGATATTTCCCCAAGTAGGCCAGCCCTCTGCTAGGCAAACAGGCCTTTTGAAATGTCCATTTTCGGTTTGAAAACATCAGCACTCCTCCATGATGACAACTTCTATGGCTACTGACTCAGAAAACACGTGGTTTCTAACTTTGGTCATGTGACTCACCAGTTCGCACCGCGTTGGGTGCGTTCGGACTTTGGTTTGGATTCATGCAGCGGCCCTTGACCACTTCCGAATGTTGAACTTTTCGACGACGGAAACATGCATTGGGTCAAGTCAAGCGCCTACCCAAAGGCAAACTCTCCCGCTGCCAGCCTGCCGTACAGTACCACTAAAGTGTACTGTTCTTGGGCTTAGAATAATTATTTCTTTTTACATAGATATGTAAGACATGCACAGTGCAATTTTATTGACACTCATGGTTAACTTGTGCCTAGGTTAGGCCTAAATTAGGCCTAGGTTAACCTCAAACACACATACACCCCACAAAAATAAACTCACACACATATACCCCACCAAAAAGAGAAAAAAGAATTGTAACATTAATTGTGTGCCACTTGGAGTACCATGGGTTGTTTGAATGCAAAGTGTACAGAAGTGCAGAAGGACGCAGCAGGACGCTTTGGTAACAGAGAAACTGCACCATGCTATACAAAGTATCAGTGCAAGTTGCCAGTGCAGATTCTGCATGTCTGTATCTAATACAGAGTATAAGTAGGATACACATTTTTTTCAAATGTAACACAACATACACAATAACAATATAAGAAGTTATATATTATATATACTTATTATATATGTTTTTTTATTTATATAGCTACATGTGTGATTTAGATTTTAGTTGTTCTTAGTATGTGAAAAAAAGTCTTAAACAATAAAGCTTAGGCAGTGAGGTCCAAGAGAGAGAGGCTACACATAATTTGTTACTTATCCTCTGTATTGGAGAATATGTGGAGTTCGATGGGCATAATCAACCTGAACATCCTCTGAATTCTATGGCTTGGAAGTTTCTTTGCTTCTAAGCCACAGACAGGACTGAAATAGCTGCCAGCTATTTCCCAGTCCATTCCCAGTGTTCAATTATAATGTTCTATATATTAAGCCATATGCCTTCTGTATTCTCCCCAAAGCTTCTATACTCTTTGGTCTAGTTTCCTTAAGTTTGAATATATTTTGTAAATATTGAAATAGCGCCTCCCTGTGGTCCTGTGAAAATAAAGAACAGTAGATGTGTTACTTCATCTATCACACGTAAAGAAACATCGGGATGATACGAAGTGTTCCGGTCCTGAGTTACGGAAACGTAGGGACAGGAAAAATCTCCTGTATATAGCAGTGGTTTCCAGGTTAAACGAGTAAGTTAGTTTCTCGTGTTAACGTGAATTATATTGGCATGTTTTTACATATCATGTAACTTTTTGGTGAAGACAACAGAGTTACTCAGAATACCTTCGCTGACCATGCTGGCTAGCTTTGAAGTTACATAGCTAACAGTTGTTAGTGACAATTTGTATGCATACTGTTTGTCCAAATTATTAAATACAACATTGAATTTGTTAAACATTTAATTCAAAGGATAGTAACATCATTACGCCCATAACAGTTTCTGAGAGTAGCAGTTTGCCTCAATGAGGAGTGGGTATAGTCTGTCTCGCACGAACTTGCTATTTTGCTAACTAACGTTAGCTGCCCCACGATGTTGTCATACCTTACGGAACCCCATCAACGATTCGAACGAATTGCGTGGGGAAGTTTTTTTTGGCCGCTTAAGAGTACGATGTTTGAATAATTAAGCTAGATAAAATATTTATGTCCATCCATGAATGAAGTGAATAGTATCTTCAGTCATCTTATGAATTCTGTACAAAGTACTTTGATGTACTGAACTGAGCCTCAGAGCTGACGGATGCTGAATTTTTAAACTTAACTCCAGTGCTGAGGTTTAGGCCAGTTCTTAAAATTACAATGAATGTTTTTTTTACACTACAGAATATATGTTCCTTATTTACCTTCTAAATGCGGAATAATCTAATCATCTCCAGTCTGACATCTCTCATTTGTGCTGCATACCCTATATTCTGTTATCTTTATCGTGGCACTGTTGTCATATTGTATCTGACCAAAAGAGTTGAGCGTGTGAATCATTTTACTCAGTCAGTGGTGTGTTGTGTTAAAACTACAGTAGCTATGGGTTTCCAAACACAGGAAGCAAATTTTCCATGAAAAAAATTGCCATGGAAGTGTCAGCACAGTTGTGGAGAAAACTAAAGCACTGCTTGGATGCTTTTGCACATATTGGCCAGATGGTGGCGGTAGAGCACTGAGAAGTGTTCTCGAGGCAGTCTGGCCCGTAGATTGTGCTGTCGAGTGCCAGGAGCCTCCCACCGGGACTGCGGAGAGAAACAGTCCAGACTCCAGACCTAAAAAAAACATCCTCAGCCTCAAAAGCATGTCGCCTAGCCAGCTGGCAGCCAGCCTCTACTGGGGCTGCTGTTCCCACAGGGAGAGAGAGTCTGTGTGTGTGTGTGTGTGTGTGTGTATGAGTATGTGTAGGATCAGGCCAAGTGGTGTGAGTCTTGACACCTGAGGCACTTTCTCAGATATGTTTTTTTTTCATTGGTCATTGGGCAAAAGGTGTTACTACATGTGTTATGGGCACATACTTCAACCTTCAGCTTCAAGTCTTATCTATTGTGCTCTTACTGGTGTTGACAGGATAACAGCAGAAATGGAAGCCCAAACATATTAATCACACACACACCCCCCCCCCCCCACCCACCCATAAGTGATTTGGAGGCTTGCCAACAAAACATGAGGAAAATGTATTTCATGTGGGGTGAACGTTCCCGGAGTGCAGACCACATAAAATTATTAAATCAGGCCACTGCCAACACAACAACTGTGCTGGATTGCAGCAAAGCATTTCAGCTCTTCAACTGAGCTGCACAGCCCCCTCTCCCCCAAACACACACACACACACACACACATTTTTTGTCTCTCAGACAGTTAAATAAAAAAGACCAGTTTGCGTGTGCAGTAAAACAACAGCCACCCACCTTTAGCACTCTTTCTGGTGCAAGGGTATTAACTGTTTAGTCAACCCTGGCTGCATCTCTGTGACTGACCATGCATGTATCTCCTTACCAGAATCTAAGCCCTGCAACCCGTCATACCCTCAGTGGTTTGGTAGGTTACGACCGTCTGGTTTGTCTTTTTTGACGTATTTATTTTTTTCTCAGGGTGCTAGACAGTCCGTCTCCCAAAGCGCCCCCCCTTGTCGGAGCAGCATGACTCAGACGCCACAACCTGCGGGTGAGTATCCAAGCAAAGCTGGCCGTGAGAAGCAGCCGAGCCCAACACACACGTGCGCAAGTATGCACAAGCCCAAAATATGTCCAGAACCAGCTATACCCATGGTTACGTCTTTAGACAAATTTCTTTAGACTGTTCACACAGTAATGTCTCCTTTAGGCATGTGTGCAGTGTAAACCTTTGGCAACATAAACACATGAGTGACAGTTTGTGAGATATGGCCTAGCTTGCAGAATGCATTTAAAAACAGGTTTCAACATATTAATGAAAGCACTAAAGCTTTTGACATAATTCCCATCGGTCCATTCAGTGGATCTTCTCCCAGTGTGCAGTCTCTGCTAATTAAATATCTGTGGTTTGAATGTGGAGAACGAACAACATTAAAACGCGTTTAGCTTAACTTTCTACTCTCAAGTGAAAATGTCACATTCACCTCCAGGCCAGTTGGTATCTAGCAACAATCTGACTATCACTTCACATAGTCTGGGCCCCAGGGAATGAGCTTTCAACAGTGTATCAGTGGGGTGATGTGATAGTATGGATTTATGCATCTGCGGGGGTGTGTGCCTGTGGACATTCACCTGTTGAGTTTTTTCTTGGTTTTGTTTTTTTTTTTTGGAACTTTGGGGGGGGGGGGGTGTAGGCGAGGGGTTCTAGATGCATATCCCACATTCCTCAGCCTCTCTTGGCCCAGAGTGCCCCTCCATCCTGCCCCCCACTGAGGAGCCAGGGCCAAGGAGTGTTGGGGGGGGGGGGGGGGGGATTGGGAGGTGTGTGTGTGTGCGTGTGTGCACGCTGCTTGGCTATTGTGTGCGGAGCCAACCACGCTAAAACAGAAGGGGGGGCGGTCAAAGGAGGAGGTGGGGGGGTGCATATTGGGGGAGGATGGAGTCGAGGCGAACCAACTGCTCTCCGCATTACTAAAGTAGGCTGAGCTAAAAGACAGAGAGAGAAAGAGAAAGGGAGAGACTTTTTAAGTTTTCTTTGAGAGAGGTGCAAAGAATGCAAGGAGCCTCAAGGTGTGCCTGAGAGAGAGAGAGAGAGAGAGAGAGAGAGAGAGAGAGAGAGAGAGAGAAAAGCCCTTTGGTGTGCCTTCCCAGGCTGTCCGTCAGGAAGGCTGGATTTTTTAACACCGTGACCACCATGTTGCCCTTTCCGGAGGAAATCCGAGACAAACACATAGCAGCAGGGGGAGGGCTCTGGGAAGAAGGGGAGGGAGAGAGGGAGAACAGGAGGAAGGGAGGGAGGGAGGGAGGGAGGGAGAGAGAGAGAGAGTGAAGGAAAGGACCATTGGCTTAGGGGTTGGGGTTGGGGAGGGGGTTGCCTGCTTGCAGAGACTCAGGAGGTGCAGGCCACACATCGTGAGGGAGACTGCAGCATTTGGGTGGACTCAAAGAGAGTGTATACCTCCCCTCCAGTTCCCCTTTGTTACCAGGGCCCCCCATGACCCCCCCCCCCGACCCCTCCTTCTTCTTTGCCTCCTCAAAAATGCCTCATCTCACAGGATTGTGGGGTTTGAAATCGTTCCCAATCACAAAGCCCAACACCTCTCCAACAACAATAGCCTCCTTTGCTCTCGCGGTCACGCATATTAAATGTTAATTTTGTAGTCCCCCTTTTTTTTTCTCTCTCTCTCTCTCTCTCCCTCTCTCTCTCTCTGTGACGTGGTTGAAATGGCTGAGGAGGTTACTGCATGTAACAATGTGGACAGAAAGAGATAGAGTGGGTAATGAGCACCTTTGTGATTTAAAAGAGGCCTTGTTGAGCCCCTCATTGCATTGTCTGAGTACATTGTTGGGGGGAAAAAAAGAATTAGAAACATGGAATTTGCCAGAAGAATGTCAAAAGCATTGCGATCTTATCTCCCCTTGGGTATGTGGGAGGCAGACAGAGAGAAGAAGGGAGGCAAGGATGGAAGGAGAGAAAATGAGGGAGGGAGGGAGAGAAAGAGAAAAGAAGGAAGGTGAGAGAGAGAGAGAGAAGGGAGAAAGAGAGAGAGAAAAGAAGAAAAGAAAGAAAGAAAGAAAGAGAAAACGAGTGAGGCAGAGAGAGAAAGAGAAGAAGAAAAGGAAAACCTGGAGGAGGGTAAGGTGAGTGTTGGTGGTGGTAGTGAAAGACCACTACAGCAGGTCGGAGGTCGTTGTCTGACCCCTTGGCGTATCATGTGTGCAAACCCCAGGTGTTGACCCAGCTGACCTCAGAGACCGTCTATTCGAACTGTGGATGTGCAAGAACCTGGAGGGGGTAAGGCACCTCCATAATCACACACTGTTCTTATTTCACCTTCCTATGTGTGTGTGTGTTTGTTTGCTTGTTTGTTTGTGAGAGAGTGTACGTGTGTGTCTGTGCGTGAGAGATGACTATCATTCAGTACTGCATTTGATTAGTCACCCCCCACACACTTTCGTTGTTCAAATCCCAATTTGTACATACTCAGTAAAACAGATGTGCCAGGCCAGGCTAGCAAACAAGCAGTGCTGGCAAATGTGTTTATGAGTTCCACAGTTCCTAACTAAGAGGGTATTCACACCTGCCATGTTTAATTTGCTTAAAACAGACTCAGGTTTGTTGAAGAGATGGTCTCAGAGCCGTTCTCAACGAACCCTGGTGCGGTTCGTTTGAGGTGTGAAAGTGACCCTACCTCGATCCAATCCAATAAAAGCATTTTGGACCTGTTTGGATATGGTTTTTGGACCTAACGAGCTCCTCATGCCACATATTACAGGGAAAAGTTTTTTAAAGATCTGTTGTTCTTAGAGCTCCGATTCAAAGAAGGCTACAGTTTTGTCTTCTGCTGCAGACGGACGCATGTTCCCTTCCTCAGAGCCACCATGCAGGTCATCATAGCAATACTAAAAGGAAAGCATTTTAAAACTGCAGTTTTAGCTTATTAAATGCTCCTGACGCTCAAAATTAACTACAGCTGATTGTAGCTGTTAATTTAGAGACAGTTTAATGGTTAAATAAACAATTGTTTACTTTCACTGCAATGTAATGCAATACAATGGTTGCAATGTAATTGCCCGTTGCCAACCAACTAAGTTGCTGACTGACTAACTGGTTACAAACTAAGGGTTGCAACTAAGGTTTTGGCAAAACGTACACCAGAGAGAATTACTATGCGTTTATGCATCCAAATGCATCATTATTTAAGAACACTGAAACAGTGGAATCAGTTATTCTATCACCTCGTCTCCATGTCTCTCTCCCACTTCTCCATCCTAATCCGTCCCGCCAGTTTCAAAGCTACATAGCGCAGTATTTCCCTCCTCTGCCCATCTTAGTCAGTTACTTATTTCCTTACTTTGTATTCATCTGATTCATTGTTAATGTCAGTCATCTTTTTACTCTTTCTCTGGCCTTCTCCATCTTGTCATTTTGCACCGTGACTTTGCACCGTGATGAGTCTTTCACTAGCAGTTGTGATGTTGTAACTGTGTATGTGACACAGTTCTCTTGACATCTTGACAAGAGAACTGTCAAGACATCTTGAATCTTGAATCTTGGTTCCCCCTCCATCTTAGCTGCGCGTGGAGGCCTCTAAGGGCTTCTCGGAGTTGGGAGAGCCCCTAGCCGGGCTCCTGGAGGTACTGGAGCGCTGCCCTGGGCCCCAGAAGGGCAAATCTTCCACCCTGGGCCAGTTTCTCCTGGGCGAGTTCCTGCGCTGGAGGCCGCAGCACCCGCGGGCGTCCCTGGAGTGGGTGGCAGCTGAGCAGGTGCCCGGGCTGCAGAGGCGGGCGCTGGGGCTGGTGTGCGGGACGCAGGCTGGGTGGATGGAGCCCCTCCTGGAGATCTACCAGCTGGGCAGCGTGGAGAGGAGTGTGTTACTGGAGCATGCAGGGATACTGTGGGACTGCGCCGCATACAGAGAGGTGAGAGTGTGTGTGTGTGTGTGTGTGTGGGGTGGACCACATATGGAGCCTGTGGGACTGATGCTCATACAGAGGGCTGAGATGAGGAGATTTAAGTCTGAGATTTAAGGTTTGTGTGTGTGTGTGTGTGTGTGTGTGTGTGTGTTTTGTGTGTGTATGTAAGCTCAAACCTGCCTGCTTAGAGGGGCTGAGGTTTAGCGTGTGTGTGAAGCCGACAGACATGGCTGCGGCTTAAAGGAAGATGAGTGTGTGTGTGTGTGCGTGTAACTGATGTTTAAGGATGAAGATGGGGGAGGGGGCAGGGTCTGTGGTTTGAGAGTGTTTCCACTTCAGTGCTAGTAGTCACACAGCCATACATCTGTGTGGTGTGTGTGACCATAAAGGAGATTGCATAAGTTTTCCTCGACCTCCCCCCCCTTTTGTCTTGAAAATGTGTGTTGTGTTTATGTGTGTATGGACTGTATGTGCATTCATGTACCTGCCTGTGTGTGTTTGTGTGTGTGTTTGTACTTTCATGTGTCTATGTGTGTGTGTGTGTATGTATGTATGTATGTTGCAGGCTGCAGTGTTTGCTATGAAACTGGATCTGCAGGGAGACCTGGACATGGAGAAGGTAAGATATGTTAGCTGAACTTATGAAGTGTGTGTGTGTAAGATGTGTGTTATGTTTGTGAGTTGGTCTCGATAGTTTTTTAATAGGTTTATGTGACTGTATTTGTGTGTGTGTGTATATGTCTGTGTCTGATGTGAATATGTATGGTAGAGATTTGTGTGTGTGTGTGTGTGTGTGTGAGATAGTATTTAATGCCCGTGGTCTATCCTGCACAGATGTGTGTGCCACTGGTTCTTCTGGACAAGCTGGCTATGGCAGAGGCCTATGTGAAGGGCCGGCCGCAGCTGCAGGAGAGACTGGTCACCATGCTGGACTCTTGGTGCTCTCCACAGTTCAGCCTGGACCAGCTACGCAAGTACGCGCACACACACACACACACACACACACACACACACACACACACACACACACACACACACACACACTCTCATGAGCGTATACACACGCACACACACACTAGGGGAAGGCCGCTCTGCATTTTTTGGGGCCAATATCAGTATCCGATGGCTCTCTAAGGCCTGCTGTAGTATATATGAATCTAAAGTTAAATTATGGTTAAACTAAACTGAGCGCTACACAGTGCATTTGAAATTAGATTGTAACATTGGCAACGTTTGCTACATCAACCTCATTGTATGCAGTCTAGCGGACACTAGGCAACATTTTTGTTTGTTTGTTTTTAAAGGGAGACACGATTTAAGAAACTGAGATGGTAACATGGGTCTACCGGTACCAGGTGTCATTGAGTGTTTGGAGGCAATGAGAAGTGGAATCCATGGTAGCCTGTCAAAGGTTTTACTGCTGTTGCTGCAGGTCTTGAGTTGCTTTTGCTCCAGGAGCCGCCATTAACATGAATGAAAGGGATGAAGTCCAACAGTGATTCTGAAGCTCTCTATATGATTGTATGTTGTAATTGAGATGAAATAAGTCTGTACATTTAAACAAATATCAGCTAAAACCGATATGGGGGAGGCCAATAAAGTACAAATGGTCCCAAAATATATAGCGATATATCGGTCAACTTTTAACACACACACATACACACACTCACATTCATAGGCCCAAACACTCTCACACACAAGCTTATAGGCGTACATACATGCACGCACACACAGACACAAGCACAGGCACTCGTAGTCCCATATAGACTTGTACACATCATTGGATTGGTAAATGACGTGCGGTTTTACAGCCATCGCACACACACACACACACACACACACACACACACAAACATAAATAGAGACAGACACAGGCAGCCACAGACACAGGTGTTTGTACAGTCATCACATATTTTGAGCCTCTTTCATGCATGCATGCATACACGTGCGTGCACACACACACATATATACACACACTCACACACACAAAAAGTTATTAGTAATATATATATACACATAAAAGTTGCACATGAGAAGCTGCTTACACAGTATTGACAGATAGACATTCACTCAGGTAGAGATTATTTTGTAAACTTAAATGCATGACCCATGTTCACGCTGCATGTTGACGTGCCATCAGGCACACAGGCAGTGAATATCGGTTATATTTCCCCCCTCTGACACCTGAGCGTGACAAACCCGTCTTCATCCTGACATGTGGTTTATGAAGGAGGAAGAAATAACAAACCCACGAGCACGTACGAGTGTGTGTGTGTGTGTGTGTGTACACATGCATGTAGGCTCCTGTGTGAGTATGCATTTCTCACATTTTTTGTCGTCAAAATAGAGAAGAAAGTTGGATGTCAGAGGTCAACACACAGTGGACAGGGGATGTCAAAATGTCTGCAACAGGTGTTTGTGAGGGGTAGAAATGTGTATGCAAGTCTGCGGGGACTGATATGCTACTGGTTAGCAATTAGCAAAGCCTATTGTGCATGAGGTGGAGCTAATTTAAAAGAGAAATTCAGTGTGAATCAATCCATAGTCCTGTTGCTCGAGGTCACCAAGTGCTGTTGGTAGGGAACAGATTGAGAAAATTTGATACAACATAGACTAAATAGTGAACCAGCAGCGAGCAATAACTGAATGGGGCATAAATACTCACTTTTAGTTCAGTTTGTCTGTGTCCCATTCAGTTAATTCGATTCAATTTTCAATTCAATTTTTATTTATAAAGCGCCTTTTACAATAATATTGTCTCTTGCCGCTTTACACCAAGGAGCACCCAAGAGCTACAGGGGCAAGGAAAAACTCCCTTATGTTTAGTTAGTCTAGGAAGAAACCTTCGGCAGATCCATGACTCAAGGGGACAGCCCAACTGCCAGGGGTCATGCAGGAAAAAGTATAATCAGTAGTTACCCTGATAGACTACAATTTGTCCATGTTTTTAGCTGAGAAACATTATGATTACAAAATATTGTCCCACAACATTATATGGTCAGGGAATTTCAGAGAAATCATTGAATTTCAGTATAGCCGGTTCAAGACATGGAAAATTAGGGAATTTTATATTTTTGTAGACAAAGTCAAGGAATATCAGGAAAGTTGTCCCCAAAATGTGATCTATTTATTTCCATGCTTCCTTCTTGGTCTTTATCAAGGATTAACTTTTCACAGGCCTTGCTACAGATGGTGTGTTTTTGAATCCAGGCACTATATTGTACTACATGTGCCGCATTGTGTGTGTGTGTGTGTGTGTTTGTGTATGTATGTGCATGCCTTTGTGTGTGGGGTGGGTGTAGTTACCCCCAGAAGGAACCAAAACCTATTACACGTTAAAACTCAAGTGGATCTACATACCCACTGAGTTTCAGTTGGCCTGGTGTTTTGGTGTGCCAAAAACTGTTGACCAAAATGAACAACCTGCTCCACTTGCTTCCTGCCCAACCTATAGAACGACCTCTCAGGACTTATTGCTTAATGATAGTGAAGGTCATGGAAACTTTGCGTTTTACTCAGGGAAAGTCATGGAAAAGTCGAGGAACGTTTGATTTGCAGTGGGAACTCTGTATGGTCGCCAAGCCATAGGCGGTTGTCCGAAGTTATGCTATAGGCTAGGCTATAGCAGCATAACTAAAGTATGGTGCTTGGCAACCCAGCGCTACTGCAGGGATGGTCAGTGGCCGCCATGCCTCACAGCTGGGGACAACAGCAGAGCCGGTCCTTATCAAGGCCCTTGGGGAGTGATGATCTACTGTGCACCATCCCTAACTATGGGGAGCAGTAAAGAAGAAGGTTTTGAGTCTAGACTTAAAGGTATTGAGAGTGTCTGCTTCTCAAATGTTGGGGCGGAGATTATTTCACAAGAGAGGTGCTTGATAGCAAAAAGCGCTTCCTCCTTTTGATATTCCCGGGATTACAAGGAGACCAGCTCTGTAGGATCTTACGGGTCTAGCAGGGGAGTAAGGGACAAGTAAGTCTTTAATATACGTGTTAATGTTAATGTAATTCGGTGTGCTATTCAGTCCATGTTGTATCAAATTTTCTTGCTCTTTTACCTACCGTGAGCTCTTAATGACCTCAAACAACAGGGCTTTGGATTGACTCACACAAGAGAGGCA
>PYXC01001489.1:417500-430000 GCA_015244755.2 Tenualosa ilisha
CCGCACCGTTCCGTCATGCTAAATGCTAAGACATGCCACATCATATAATGCTACATTCTTACATTTCCTCATGCTAGAACCACTCACACCACACATGCCACGGTATGCTATGACAGGCTTATGCTATGCTAGGGCACACTATATCAGGTCATGCTACAAACTAGGACATTGGCCATGCTAGGACGCGCTACGTCACCTCATCATACACCTGTCACACCATATTGTCACATCATGCTAAACACCAGTTCATGCTACACCACATCTTCCTTTTTGTTATGGCAGGCCTATGCCACACGAAGACGCGCTATGCCAGGTGATGCTACACGCTAGGACATACTTATGCCATGCTACAACACACTACGCTATGTATTAACATGCTATTTACTACTTCACGGTACAGCACATGGCAAGTTTGGCATGTTTTCATATTTTAACAGTACATGTACACAGTACATGCTTGTCACTAAGCAATCCAGATAAATGAGATTTCAGCATCATTTCCATGTCTGTATCCCCCTTAGTGACGGTTTCTTTAAATCAGTGCTACAGCTACGTAGGCCGTAGATTATTGTTCTTTGACGTATGTGAAATTAGGTATGACATATCCATGTGGTAGTTGCATAGAGTGGCATTAACGTTTGTCAGACTGTAGCCGGTTCTTCCTGAGTTCATGTTAATTACGTCCAGAGACTTTGCACGCCGTGACTCTCCCACAGTGAGTCATTGCTGGCAACGACATGACCTTGTTTCATCATAGGGATCTATTATTAAGGCCAACAGAAGAAATTGTGCAGCAGTTTCATTTTTGCCTTTCCCAAGGAAGTGCAAAGGTTCCCAAGGGACGTTGAAAACTTCCCCTGGGGGATAAGTATCAATTTACCCCTTGTCTAAAACTTGATCTCTCCCCCTCTTTTTCCCTCCTCTTTTTCTCCCCCTTTCTATTCCTTCTTCTATCCCTTCTTCCTCCCCTCCACCTCCCCCGTCCTTCAACCCCTCCAGCGGCTGATGCGTACTGTCTGCTGGATGTGTACTCGATTCTGCGGGAGAACCCGACGAGGTTTGGCCTTCCGGCGGATCTGCGTTCCATCACGGCCTGCCCTTCAGACTCTGGCAAGAAGAAAGAGGAGAGGACGTCTAAAGACAAGAGTCGGAAGGGACGCAAGAAGACCGTGAGTAACTGCAGGCCCTCTGACATACACATACACAAAAACACACACACACACACACACAAGGATACCTGAACTTCCTGTTTCAGAACTGTGTGCGTGTGTGTGTGTGTGTGTGTGTGTGTGTGTGTGTGTGTGTGTGTGTGTGTGTGTGTGTGAGAGCATTCATGTGACATGAAGAAGAAGAAGAAGAGGAATGAAAAAAAAGTTCACCTAACCAGATCAACTGTTAGTGTCTCCCTGAGTTTGCCTGAGATGAGCTAAAAGCAATGCAAATGAAATCCTCTGCAGAGTAGGTCATGTCATGGCCAGGAAGCCTCAGTGGTTAGTTAATAGGATCACAAAGTACAAAGTTGATGTAATCTCGTCTCTCGTCTGTGTGTGTGTGTGTGCGCGCGCGCACGCATTGGAGAGGTGTGGGGATGTGTTTCCGTGTCTGTGTGGTTTTCTACGTGCTTGGGTGTGTGTGTGTGTGTGTGTGTGTGGTGTGGTGGAAACAGAAAGACTCTGAGCCTGCTCCCGCTCCCTGCTGCCGAACCGTTGTCGCTGGGTGTGAGTCCTGTCGAGGGGCCCATGGTGACTCCCCAGGAGCTGAGGGTGGTGTGTGACAACATGCTGCAGGGGCTCGGGCGCTACCTGCGCTGCCTGGGGGTGGACGTTGTCATCCTGGAGAACCTAGACGACCACAAAGTAGCAGCCAAGGTGAATTAAAACACACACATGCACTCTGTAACACGCACACACATGCACTCTGTAACACACACACACATGCACTCTGTAACACACACACACCACACACACACATGCACTCTGTAACACACACATACACACACACACATGCACTATGTCACACACACACACACACATGCACTCTGTAACACACACACACATGCACTCTGTAACACACACACATGCACTCTGTAACACACACACACATGCACTCTGTAACACACATACACACAGATACACATACACACACTGCATTAGTAGGTGGATCATCAAATCAAGACGGATCAAAAACGTATTCACACAGTCATCTGTTGAGATCATGGTGTTTTGATTTCAGTGGGTTTACCACCAAGACACCAGGCCTACAGGGCAGTACATACAGTGTAACGCTGTATCTCCACTGTATAGTCTATATATTCTATATGTCTATTTTATGAAGCGTAGATCGGTTCCTTCTCACCCAGATACACACTGACACACATTTATATTCTCTCATGCACGCACACAGACATACATTGACATTCGCACGCATACACGTATACATATGCGTACAGACACCTTTTCACATTCTCACACACACGCTTATATTCGCAGCCTGAGAGAGAGCTGTGCATATATCCTTTGCGTAATTAGTGGTCAGGGTGTGAGGAGGGAGAGCTGGTGTTTTCATGCCAGACCTCATGGCTCAGTGACCCTTGATCCGTGACTGTCTCAGAGGTTCACTTCCTCTTCCTGTTTCCCCCGTCTAGCTGGCCCGCACTGAAGACAGGGTCATCCTCACTTCCGGCCAGCCCTACCAAACCGTAAGGGACTCAATGTGCGTGCGTGCATGTGTGTGCGTGTGTTTTTGGGGAAGAGCAAAGTCATTGGGAGAGAGTGTATGTGTGCTGTAGATGAGGTGATCTTGTAATGCTTTGACTTTTATGGTTTGTATGTGCGTGTGTGTGTGTCCGTCCACTTTACTCTGTGTGTGTACATGCATCAACATTCATCTTTGTGTGGGTGTGTGTGTCCATTCATTCACATGCATATGTGCCTATGTGTGTGTATTTATCCATACTCATCTGTGTGTGTGTGTGTGTGTGTGTGTGTGCGTGCCTCCAGCTGAAGTCTCAGGTAGCAGAGGGACGCTGTCTGGCATTGGACTGCTCAGAGAAAGCGCGGGACCAGGCTGTGCAGGTCCTCCGACACTTCCACGTGAAACTCACCCCCCAGGACATATTCAGCCGATGCCAGGTGTGTGTACGATGTGCATGATGCCTTTGGCTATGTGAATGTGCACACGTGTTATTGTGTGTGTGTGTGTGTGTGTGTGTGTGTCCGTGTCCGTGTGTGTGTACATGCGTGCGTGTGTGTGTGTGAGAGAGAGGTATTACCCATATCTGTTTGCATGTGTGTGTGTGTGTGCGTGTATTCTCTATTCACTGTCACTGCGGTCTCACCCCTCCACTCCCTCTTCCTCCTCACACGGATCTCTTGACCCCCCCCCCCCCGCACCCGGGCGATCCGTCCCTTACGTCCGTCCAATAAACCTCAGCACTCTTTTTCACAAAGCGCCCCACGTAGCGTGAGAGCCAGTGGGCAGTATGTTCGAGGGGCCGCGCTTGGAGCCAAGGATGGACGGTCACTGGCTGGCTCGGCTTGCCCCAGGAGGCCTCTCCATGCCTTGGAAGAAGGGGTGGGAAGGTGGGGCGGAGGGGCTGGAGGAAGACCAGTGGCGCTGGTGGTGCTGGTGGCGATGGCGGGGGAAGGAAGTGGCTGAGGAGATAGTGGCAGCGTGGTGGAAGAGCTCTTCCTGTGAATCATGGGGCCGCGGAGGAGGGTCAAGGGGGGGGGGGGGTGCCTCGGTGGTGGCATCCACTGGAACAATGAGATCCCACTGCCCCTGGGCCAAAAACAAGAGTGGGAAGACACAGAGGAAGCACACAGACAGATAGCGACTTGGAGATGACAGAGACAGACACACAGACAGATAAGAGACGGGGTGAGGTGTGTGTGCGTTTGTGTGTGAGACGGGTGTGTGTGTGTGTGTGTGTATGGGGGTGAGAGACTGTGAGATTGAGCCTTTCAAAATACATTGATAAAAAAAAAAAAAACTGTTTGTTATTAGCCTCTCTTCCTCTTGAATTGCAGCCGTGGGGTGGCTGTATTAATTACCAGTTAGCCAAGCAATTGTACCGCCAACTCTGAGGTCTGATAACTCTCCATAATTCAAAAGAGTAATCTCTCTAAACTCATTAAACAAAGACAAATTAGCAAATAGATACGCTAAAAAAACAAATGTCTTCATTCTTCATGGAGAAGAGAGAGAGAGAGCAAAACAAACAGATCTGTTGGGGTTTTCAGGCGAGAGAGGAAAGAATAAAAAGGTGGAAGTGTGTGTGAGAGACTGAGGTTTAGAGGTTAGCCAGTGAGAGATAAAGGTGTGTGAAAGTTTGGCAGAATGAAAGAGAAAGAAATGGAGAGTCTCTGAGATGGAGGAAAGAGATATCTACCACTTGGGTGTGATGAAAAAAAAACTGCACGTGGGAAGATAAAAACAACAAAGGACATGGAGGAAAGGAGAATTTAAAGATGAGTAATACAGAGGGGCAGTGTGTGTGTGTGTGTGTGTGTGTGTGTGTGTGGGTGTGGAGTTAAGAAGAAGTGACAGATATCAAAGGGGAAGTGCAGGAACAGAGACAGAACAATAACAAGGGGTGTGTTAGGGCGAGGAAGTGTAAAAGAGATGCCGAGAGTAGAGAGATTCAGATCAAAGGGATGTGACTGTGATTCTCTGTGTGTGTGTGTGTGTGTGTGTGTTGTGTGTTTGTGTTTGTGTGTGTGCGTTAATGTATGTATGACCATAAGTGTACAGACTTTCAGAGTTTGTGACTATGTTTATATGTTTGTGTAGATTTATGCAGTTTTGGACATAGATATGGTGTGTGTGTGTGTGTGTGTGTGTGTGTGTGTGTGTGTCAGAGACTGAGGCTGAGACTGAAACAAAGAGATGTGTTGAGATTGGCAGGTGAGTCAGCAGTGTTGGTGCCATAATCTCGTCTCCTTGAGAGCGCTGGTGTCTCTGCGGGCGACTCCACTGGTCTGCCCAGCCCAGCCGTTACACACCTGACAAATAACACCTCTCTGGGGCCAGCCTGGCTAGACGGCCGTCATCACACACACACACACACACACACGCATATATACTCACATTCTCGCCCACATACACATACACACTGACACACATTCATATTCTCTCATGCGCACACACACACACACACACACACACATACATTCACATTTACATGCAAACGCACATACATATGCATACAGACACATTTTCACATTCTCTCACACACACACACACACTTATATTCTCAACCACACACATATATATATTTTTCTTCACATTCTCACCCACATACACACGCAGTGACACATTTAAGTTCTCTCATGTGTACACACACACACGTATTCACATTTGAACGCCCATACACTGACACATATTCATGTTTTTTCATCATCTTAGATTGATGTGTGAGGGTGTAACCGGACACCTGGAGTGTATGCGCCCATATACCACAGAGTTAAATGTAGACAGACATGATCTCACTGCTTTGACTGGGTCAAAGGGAAAGAGCTGTTCACCTGAGATGGGCTAGTTCAGCTCCAAAAGAGACCCACAGTGAGGAGACTGTAGAGAAATAAACAGACAACAGACAAAACAAACAAATAACAACAAACAAATCAGTGCATATGTGTCAGTGAGAAAATGCACTTTATCTCTACAGAAGGTGTTTTGGATCAGATCCTGAATGTGTAAACTACAGGATCTCTAGATACAGATTTGAATTTCTCCCAGGTTTGACGAGAGAATCAGAAGAATCCAGAAGCGAGGGAGAGAGAGAGAGAGGAACATTAAGTCTGTGGGGTTTTTTGTGTGTGTGTGTGTGTGTGTGTGTGTGCGTGTGTGTGTGTGAAAGAGAATGAAAGAGTGTGTGTGGGATACTGTAGATTGAGCGGTAGAGACAAACATGAAAAGTAAGTGTGTGTGTGTGTGTGTGAGAGAGAGAGAATGAAAGAGTGTATGCACGTTACTGTAGATGGAGCAAGAGAGAGAGAGAGAATGAAAGAGTGTACGCAGGTTACTGTAGATGAAGCAAGAAAGAGAGAGAGAGAGAGAATAAAAGAGTGTACGCAGGTTACTGTAGATGAAGCGAGAGAGAGAGAGGGGGAGGGAGAGAATGAAAGGGTGTTCGAATGTTACTGTAGATGGAGCGAGAGAGAGAGGGAGGGAGAGAATGAAAGAGTGTACACAGGTTACTGTAGATGGAGCGAGAGAGGGAGGGAGGGAGAGAATGAAAGAGTGTACAGGTTACTGTAGATGGAGGAGAGAGGGAGGGAGGGAGAGAATGAAAGAGTGTACAGGGGTTACTGTAGACGGAGCGATAAAGAGAGAGAGAAGGGTGAGGAACTGTGCAAGAGATAAACTTCACCTTTCCACATATCCATCTTCCTCAGCTGGCTGCATGTCTGGGATCCTAGACGACCAGACCCATCTTGATTGCATACCTCACCCTCACACCCGCACACACACACACACACACACACACACAGTCTGTCAGTGGGAGCCAGAGCTGCCAAGGGAGGTGAGAGGGCAAGAGCCTGCAGGCTGAGCTCGGGTGTCTGTGGGAAAAACACCCCCCGCAAACACACACACCCTTCAACCACACACACACACACACACACGCACACACACATGTACAGTCTGATACTCACACACACACTCTTTTGCTTCACCCACCCCCATCTCTGTCTAGTGCTTTTTCTCACAAGGGCTCTCTTTCACTTTCTTGCACACACACACATACTCTCATGTACATTCTCATACATTTATGCACATGCTCATGTTCTCGCTCTCGCTCTCTCTCTGTCACACACACACACACACACAGTCTCAAACATTCTCACACACACACACACACACACACACACACAGACAGGCCACCCTCCCATCCAGTTTGTCCCTGGAGTCCCTCACAAGGTGGGTGGTTGAGGTGGTGGTTGAGGTGGTGGTGGGGTTCTAAATATGTCAACCCTTGACCACCTACTACTGCAGAGAGGGTGGCCCCCTCAACCATATACCAGTCCTGTCTGAGACCCGTCCGTCGTGTTTGTGCAGTCTCTCTTTCTCTCTCTCTCTCTCTCCCTCTCTCTCTCCTTATGTCTCTCACTCACACCATTTGTCACCTGTCCTCTTCCATTTCTGTTTCCACATATGGCCCATGTGTTTCTCACACTCCCAGTCTCCATTTCTCTCTCTCTCTCTCTCTCCTTTCTATCTCATGTTGTCTTTCTCTTCCTCTTTCCATCTCATGACATCCCCCCCCACTGCTCTCTATCTGTTGCCCTTCTCTCCCACGGGCTCTCTTTCAGTCTGCTGTTCGTTTGCCTTCACTTCATCAAAGGTCATATGAATATGTGCACCCACTTGAACTTCCAAACCACATGACATATTCACAATGTACTGTAAATATAACCACATCACAACATTCACTTCACAACAACCTACATACAACCAGATCACATTTGCATTTTTATATCGACCGTTACAAAGTACATTGGATTGACAGGATAAACCAAAGAATTGAATATGTCAAGCAATTCACAGTATACACAGCAAGTGTCACAGCAGGATTAATTCTCACACTAATCGTCTCAACCTTGCATTCGTTTGCTCACACAACACAATCTTTTCACAGGAAGCTGTTGTCTCGGCTCACTGGGTAGTTCCAGCTTTAGCGTTCTGGCAAGTGGCAGAACGTGAGCAAGCATGGTCTTTACATTTATGCACACATTTAGCAGATGCTTTTATCCAAAGCGACTTACATTTGTCAACTATCAACTACATCAGGGCCAGTCTCCCTTAGAGCAACTTATGGTTAAGTGCCTTGCTCAAGGGCACAACAGTGGCAGCCGGGATTCGAACCCACAATTTCCAGGCTACTAGCATGCTAGCGAGGTTCCTTAACCACTACGCCACCACCACCACATAGTGTTATTTGGATAGTTTGTACATTTCTTCATGTTACCTGTACAGCTAAATACTGCACATCCTCAAACTTCATGTAGTCATTTACATCATGAAAATATAAATGCCATTTAATGAGCGTTGTGGATGTGACTAAAATTGTCCACTGTCCATGGGTTACCCTAAAGTTTGGTTTGTTTGTTTGTTTGTTTGTTTGTTTGTTTTCCTACAGTGTAAGCATGTCGCACACAATGAATCCACTGCTTAACCCTGTAATCTCCTGACCATCTCTCCACACTCAACCAGCGCGGTCTGTGCACAGCGCCACCTTCAGGTTACCACTGGTGGGGGCCAGTGAGGACACATGTGATGGAATGTATGAGACCCTATTGACAGGCAGTGGAGAGAGGCAGACAGACAGACAGACAGAGAGAGAGAGAGAGACTGTAGAGGTTGGGTTGTGTGTGTGTGTGTGTGTGTGTGTGTGTGGTGGGGTGGAGGGGAGGGGGGGTGGGGTGTTTTTGAGTGAACCAGGGTGGGGGGTGTCACAGTGGGGTGGGGGTTGAGGGGATGTGAAGGTGCACTCAGGGTCTGGTATGTAGCAAGCCCACCCAGGCGAAGTTAACCCTTTTGTTATCTGATTGTAAAGTCCCTTTGATTAACAGTGGATGGGTGTCTCTCTCCCCCCCCCAAGCCCCCTCGGCTCCTACACACATCTCTAGACACCCTCTTAGCCCACTGTGTGGGCCCTGCCATGCTCCTCGCCAATCATTTACCCTCTACCCCCCCCCCCCCCCACACACACACACACACACACACACACACTCACTCACTCACTCACTCACTCTCTCTCTCTCACACACACTCTCACACACACACACACACATACACACATACAGTACTGACACATATATGCACACACACTCACAAACTTACACACCCACGTACATGGCAGACACACACACACACATTCACATGCAGCGACACACACAAACATATTAAATTTCAATTTTATATGTGTCCAGAATACACATACACATACAGACACCTACAC
The DNA here is from genome assembly GCA_015244755.2 of Tenualosa ilisha. Lineage (NCBI taxonomy): Eukaryota > Metazoa > Chordata > Actinopteri > Clupeiformes > Clupeidae > Tenualosa > Tenualosa ilisha. The sequence goes on from PYXC01001489.1 coordinate 426,463, forward strand.
ACTCACACACACACACACACACACACGTACTAACACACTCTCTCACACCACACACAACACACACCACACACACAGCACTGACACATATATACACACACACACACTCACTCACAAACTCACACATCCACATACATATTCACATGCAGAGACACGCACATATTAAATTTCAGTTTTATTTGCATCCAGAATTCAACACACACACACAGCACACACACACACACTTACAGTACTGACACATATATACACACACAAACACACACATACACTCACAAACTCGCACACACATACAGTACAGACACACACACACACATATTCACATGCAGAGACACACAGAAACATATTAAATTTCAGTTTTTATATGCAGCCAGAATTCAACACACACACACACACACACACACACACACACACACACACACACACACACACAGTCATTCACACATAGTTATTTCCATGGTCTGTTTCTCCCATTCTCACAAGCATGCATGCATGCTCTACACACACACACTCTCTCACACACACACACACACACACACACACACACACACACTCACTCCCCCACCCCTATTAACTGACAGATAATTACAGTTCTGTAAACAGCAGGTAAACATCAGTATCCTTCTCCATATACAGATATACAGGCAGAAAGTCCTGTTTTCGTTCCCATGACAGATGATGACACGGCAACAGACATATTTAAAGCCCGACCTCTTCCGCTCCCAGACGTTAGCGTCGTTAGCGACCAGCCTGGCTTGCATTCCTGGGAGTTTATCTGGTAGCGATATGACTCGGTGTGGGTGTGGGTGTCTGTGTGTGTGTGTGTGTGTGTGTGTGTGTGTCTGGGGGGGGGGGGTTGTCAGAGTGATGGATTCTTATACACACTTCCGTGAGCTTGCCGGAATGTGGTTCCCAGGCTCACAAAGGCGTTTGAAGCACAGTGATAAGGATGAGGGCTCTCTCTGTGTGTGTGTGTGTGTGTGTGTGGCCATCTTGAACTTGTAGGAATGTGTGTGTTGGAGGATGAGTCAAGACATTGTCATGGGCCAGCCAGTGAAGATGTTGTACAGATAAAACACGTGGGAAGAGTGCCCCAGTAAGACATCAAAGAGAGGAGAGAGAGAGAGAGGAGGAGAGAGAGAGAGAGAGTTGAGGGAGAGGCAGAAACTGCAGGAGGACGACATGAAAATGATTTAATTAGTAGTGTAGCACTGTCCTCCTCTCTTCCTCTGTGTGCCTCTCTTTTGTTCTGTCTGTGTTTCCTTCACTCTGTTTCGCAGTAACTAATATTGTTTGTCTTACTTTTGGTGTTTCACTTTCTTTTCTGTCCCTCCATGCCTCTTCTTTCTCTTCTCTGCCCATCTCCATATTTGATTCTGATTCTCTCGCTCTGTCTCTCTCTCCCTCTTTTTTTCTGTATCTCTGTGTCTCTCTCCTCTCCTTTCTACTCTTTCATTCTGTGTATGTCTGTGTTTCTCCTTCTCTCCCTTTCCATCTCTCCATCTCTTGCTCTTCTACTGCTTTTCTTGTTCACTGTCCTTCTCTCTCTCTCTCTCTCTCTCTCTCTCTCCATCTCTCTCTCTCACTCACGTATCCCTGCATTCTGACCCGCTGTGTTGCTATCCTCTTTCCCTGTCTCTCTCATCCCTTGTCTTTCTCCCTCTGTCTTTCTTTCCCTCTCTCTCTCTCCCTCCCTCCCTCTCTCCCTCCACCGTTTAGACTCGTCTGCTGACATCATCTTGCATCATTGGTGGTTGCCTCCCGTCTTCCATCTGTCATTTCCACAGATGTTCTCACGCATTCTCACGCGTTCTCCCGCGTTCTCTCTTGGTCAAACAGACAGCTGCTGATGCAGCCAGGTGTGTGGTTTTCTACCAGTGAGAAATGTGTCCTCCAGCTAAGAGAAACAGAGGGAGCATAAGAGAGAGAGAGAGAGAGTGAGGAAGAGAGAGAAAAAGAGTGTGTGAGGTAGAGAAAGAGTGATTGCATCTGTTTGTATTGTCATATGTTAGCTTTTCTGGGTCATGCTGATAAAGTTTAAAAAATTAGAAATTTAAAGAGAGTGAATAAGGATATAATAAGTGTTCAAATTCTTCCAAGGCCACAGCGAGGATAAATAAGCACATAGTGTAAGGGAGAACAAGAGAAGACAAACAAAAATGACAATAATCAAGAACAGACTGTGTGGTATTCATGAAAAAGGAAGGAGAGAGTGAGAGAAAAAGAATGAAGAAAGATTGTGGAAGTCGGAGGGAGAGAGAGTGAGAGATGGAGAGAGTGAGAGATGGAGAGGTGGGAGGTACGAAGTGACTCGAGTTGACAGAAAAAGAGCGAGTCGTTCATCCACCTGTCAGTCTGTCCATCCGTTCCGTCTGTCTGTCTGTCACTCAGTGTGTGTGTGTGGTGCGTGCGTGCGTGTGTGTGAGTGAGTGCGCCACGCCTTGCCTTGCCTTGTCTCGCCCTGACTGTGTTTGGAGCGTCCGCATCAGATGTCCCAGCTGGGGGCTTTTTTTAGATGTGTGGAGATGGGGAGATGGCAGATAGACATCAGCCCTACACACACACACACACACACACACACACACCAATGTGCCACAACCCATAATTCCCACGGGTCGCTGGGGAAGTGGGGAGGGGGGTGGACGGAAAGGACAGGAACTGAAACAGCGTGAGAAGACAGAAAGAGGGGTGAAGAAAGAGAGAGCGAGAGAAAGAGAGAGAGAGAGGGGAAAGGATTGGGTGCTCTCAGGTCTTTGATCTATAAAGGAGACAGAAGTCATTGGAGAGAAAGAGAGAGAGAAAGAGGGACAGAGGGGAAGAGAAAAGGGAAGAATGTGAAAAGATGAAGACAAATTTGAGGTTAGACTCAGTCAGGCCTGCGTTCATATGTTCAAGTTTGTGTGTGTGAGTGTGTGTGTGTGCGGATGTACGTGTGGACCGTGTCTGTGTGTTGGTGTGTGTGTGTGTGTGAGAAAGAGTTCATTTTTGCATGCTTTGTGTCGTGTGAGAAAGAGAGAGTGTGAGAATGAGAAGGACTGTGTGGTTGTGGTTGAAATCTGCATCAGAATCATAACCCTAGTTTTTATCTTTGTTTTTTTCTCCCTCTTTCTCTGACCAACACACACACACTCTTGCTGGCACACATACATACATACACACACACACACACCACACACACACACACACACAGTGACTATGTTTTTCTTGTCGGACTATGAGCCAGTGCTTAAGGCAGTTGGAAAGCCACGATAGAGTTGGGTTTCTCACAGACCTTGTAGAAAAACAGTGCTGGGAGTGTGTGTGTGTGTGTGTGTGTGTGTGTGTGTGTGTGTGTGTGTGTGTGTGTGTGTGTGTGTGTGTGTGTGTGTGTTTGCTTGAGCACGCTGTCTCGCCTCTGAGACAAGAGAAGGGGAAAAAAAAGGGGAAGGGAGGGAGAAAGTGAGAGGCACTCAATGTGTGTGTGTGTGTGTGTGTGTGAGTGTGAGTGTGAGAGAGAGACATTCCTCAGACACGCCAAGGCATTCCGAGGGAAACCATCCCAAAT
>PYXC01001489.1:440000-450000 GCA_015244755.2 Tenualosa ilisha
TGCTGCTTGACTGCATCGCAGCCTATGGAGCGAGGGATGAACAGCCTGAGAGAGAAAGAGAGAGAGAGAGAGAGAGAGAGAGAGGACGGGGAAGGAGAGGGGGATTGGTGTGGTCAGCAGCTTCTGTGCAAGAGCTACCATCCGTGGGAATGACCAGCAGTGTGGTCCTAGCGGAGGTGGGGGGGTGGGGGGTTGGCTGGTCAGTAGGGGGCATCGGAGGAAGGCATGCAGACTCCCACCCTCCACTCTCCCCACCTCCCCACCTCACAGAGACAGAAACATGGAAAGCAGGACCCCCAAGTGGGGTCTGTTCCATGTGATATGTGAACCCAGGAACTGCATGGCTCTGTGTGTGTGTGTGTATATTTGTGTCTGGGCCTGTTTTTGTTTTTAATGTGTGTCTATGTGTGCATGAGACTGTGACATGATGTATAGTCTGTGTGTGTGTGTGTGTGTGTGTGTGTGTGTGTGTGTGTGTGTGAGAGAGAGAGAGAGAGAGAGAGAGAAAGAGACAGAAAGAGAGGGAGAGAGAAAGTGAGAAGGAGAGAGGAGAGAGGGCACACTCTCAAGGAAAGACTACAGACATTGAAAGTGCTTTTTCTGTTAAAGTGTGTGTGCATGTGTGTGTCTGTGTGTGTGTGCGTGTGTATGTGTACTTGTTCATATGCATATGTTGCATATGGCACAGTGTTTGCAAATGTATGCGTGTGTGTGAAGATTTACATGTGTATGTATGTTTGAAGGCTTGCATGAGAGTGTGTGTGTGTGTGTGTGTGTGTTGGAGAGACAGCGAGAGACAGTTTGCCTGTGTGAGGGCTGTGTTTGTGTGGGAAGACTGCTGTGTCTGAGGGTGCGTTTGAAGTCTTGCATATTTATGTAAGTTATTGAGCAATTAGATGTATTTGTATGTGTTTCTGAAGTCTTCTGTGTGTGTGTGTGTGAGAGTGTGTGTGAGAGAGAGTCTAAAGAATGTTTGTCAATTAAGTGTGAGTCTGATGACTTGCATGTGTTTGTTTCATGATCGACTGATTGTCTGTGAATGCACTGATATGTCTGCATTCTGTGTGTGCTTTCAGATAAAAAAAACCTGTGTGTGTGTGTGTGTGTGTGTGTGTGTGTGTGTGTGTGTGTGTGAGAGAGAACTTGTATAACTGCTCTATGTGTATGTATCTGAGGGGTTGCTTGTCTGTCATTGTGTGCCTCTAAGTTTGTGTGTGTGTGTGTCTGTGTGTGTGCGTCTGAAGACTTACATGCCTCTAAGTTTGTGTGTGTGTGTGTGTGTGTTTGTGTGTGTGTGTTGTGTGTGTGTGTGAGAGAGAGAGAGAGTCTGAGTGTGTGTATGTGTGTGTGTCTGAAGATTTGCATGCCTCTAAGTTTGAGTGTGTTTGTGTGTGTGTGTGTGTGTGTGCGTGCAGTGTCCCCCCTTTGAGCCTTGGGAATGGTGGGGGTCAGTGCGGGCCTGGCACCGTTTCCTGTGGTCCTCACGATGTTATCAGGGGTTGGGAGTCACGTTTGCCCCCCGTCCCACACACACACACACACACACACACACACAGAGGCTTACCCTCTGTGCTGGGGACAGTGGAGGTAGAGGGAGGGAGGTCAGTCACAGTGGCTTGGGAAAGGCCTGGGAGAGCCTGGGCCATTCAAAGACACGGGATAAAATTGGAATGGAAAATTAGAGAGACACACACACACACACACACACACACACAGTCACATGTTCACATGCACACACAAGGGGGAAAAGCAAGGAAGAGGGAAAAAATAAAAACAAAAAGAAAAGATGCACAATCGACTAGGCCTAAGCACACACACACACACACACAACCCTCTCAACCCCCAGCCCCAAGCGGAAGAGTAGCCTTTCTCACAGGAACAGGCTGCGTGCTGCCTTTTACGTGCGCTGGAAAGAGAGAGCGAGAGAGGAAGGGAGGGTCAGTTCACCTTGTGTATGTGTGTGTGTGTGTGTGTGTGTGTGTGTGTGTGTGTCTGTCTGAGTTTATGTCTGAGTGTGTGTTTGTCTGGTGTACGTGTGTGTCTGTCCGTTTGTGTGTGTGTCCGAGTGTAGTTGTGTGTGTGTGTGTGTGTGTGTGTGTTTGATTAAGTCATTACTGGCTCTCTTGTCCTGCTATGACCTGCTCCTTGGTGGTTTTCTTGTCACACTGTACACCTGCCTTGTTGAGTGCACTACCACTTTTCTGGGGTGGGGTGGGATGGGGTGGGGGGTGTTGGGGATATCCCGGGTGGAGCATCCCCCTTCACCTTCTCACACACACACACACACACACACACACACACACCTTTGAACCGTGTCCATGACAAAGGCAGGCCACTTCCAGCCCCCCACCCCCCCCACCATCCCACCCCACTGGTCTCCTGTGTGATTGTCAGGCTAATGTTGCACCATTCAGGCCCAGGCAATCCCAGCCTTACTCCTCATTCATATGAAAGACTGCTGTCTCTTCTCTCCTCTCCTCTCCTCCCCTCCCCTCCCCTCCCCTCCCCTCCCTCTTCTCTCTGTTCTCTCTTTTTACCCTCTTCTCTTTTCTCTTCTCCTGAGGCTTTTCATCTCCTCTTGTCTCCTCCTCCGACTCCCAACTCCCTGTGCTTCCCCAAGGTGAGTGGACAGCCCGCGTTACCTGTCCATCCAGATTGAGCCGTCTCCCTGGAGAAAATTCCATTCTTTCTCTTGCTCCCTCCCTCCCTCCCTCACTCGCTTGCTCTCTCTCTCTCTCTCTCGATCTATCTCTCTGTCTTTCTCTCTCTCTCTCTTTCTCTCCTCTTTGCATTCTCTCTCTCCCTCTCTCTCTCTCTGTCTCTGTCTATTTTGGTGAACTCGCGGGCTGGTTCCCACAGAGTTGTTCCCATGGTAATCGTGGCGTGGTGATAGCGAGGGGGGGGGGGAGGGGTGAAGATAGCGGGCGGATTGGGGGGGGGGGCGGTGGTGGTGTTTGACGCAGAACCAGAGAGACAGTGCTGTGCTGTGAGATAGCAAGAATCCTATTGCTGCTGGGGAGGGGGGGGGGGGGGGTTGAGAGCGGGGGTTGAACTCATACGCATAGATATCACTGCTTGGGGGTGATGGTGGAGGGGGATGGGGGATAAGGGGGTGCAGAGATAGAGCTGAGAGGTGGAAGCTTTCTAGGCTTGGGGGGGGGGGGGTTGGGGTTGCTGGGCTATGGGGGCAAGAGGAGGGGAGGGGGGGTTGGGAGGGCATTGCTGGAGAGAGGGAGAGAACGAGGGGAGGGGGGAGGGCAGAGAAAAAGGGACAGAATCTGTTCCCACACTCATAATTACTGTGTCACAGGAGGCAGAAAGGGGACAGCTTTGGGGAATTCACTGGGGCCGCTCAGGGGATGGGGGATGTGTGGCGGCAGGAGCGGTGGGGTGGGGGGGGGTAGCGGTGGGGTCCCTGACACAGGAACTCTCTCAGACCCTCAATGAAGCTTTACCTCACGGTGCACTCACCGCAGAGGTGACACCCCCACCCACACACACACACAACCTCAAATGCCCCCCCTGCCACCACCACCACCACCTCAGCCAAACGTCTTCTGCTCCCATCCATCCCTTCTTTTCTTTTTTCTCTCCTTAAGTGATATCTGCCCATCACCTGCTTTCTCTTTCCCTTCTTTTTGGATCTCTTTTCTTATCTTCTTTTCATGTCTTGTCTTTTTTTCTCTATCCACCCACAGTCACTCTTTTTCCCTCACTCTCTCTTTGTCTCCCTCTATCTCTCTCCCCTCTCTCTTTCTCTGTCTTTCCTTCCTTCTCTCGCTCTCTTTCACTTTTCCTCCTTTTCTCCCCCCCCCCTTTCGCTCTCTCTCTCTCCCCTTCCCTCTCTCTCCCCCCTCTTTCTCTCTCTCTTTCTCTTCCCCCTCTTCTCCCCCCTCCCTTCTCAAACCCCTTCTCTCTCTCCCCCCCGTTTTCCTCTCTCTCTCTCTCTCTCTGTTTTGTCATCCTCTGGATGCCTGTCCTGCCTCACTTGTGTTCTCTCTCTCTCTCTCTCTCTCTCTCTCTCGCTTTCTCCTGTTGACAGCAGTGCTGTGTGCTGTGGCCCTTTGAAGTGCTCCTCTCATCACTTTCAGTGTTATTAACACTTAACCTCTCCATCCCTGCAAGCCTATTCCCTCTCTCTATCTTTCTCTCTCTCACACACACACCAACACACACACACACACACACACAATCAATTTCTGCCTCTCTCTCTGTCATACACACACACACAGATAAAAGTGTGTGTGTGTGTGTGATAGGGGGCTCTGTGTGTGTGTGTGCGTGTGTGTGGGTGTGTGTTTACAAAGAGATAACCTGAGTGATCAGATGTGAATCACTTTGGCTATGCCCCTTACATCATGTTGCAAAGGCAACGTGAAAGCCGACGTGAACAAACATTAGTCTTGTCTCAGGGTGTCTCTGAGTGCACAGGAGTGGTCATTAGAAATGCAAGTTTAGGCTGAGTACACATGCCTGTGCTTTCACACGTCTGTTAGTCAAACATTCTCTGTAATGACTGTGTGTTGTGTGTGAATGTGAATTAATGCTCTTTGTATATGTGTGTATGTGTGTGTGAGCTCAACTTTGGGTGTGTTTAGGTGTATTTTTTCAGTCCCAAATCCTCAAGCCCATGTTGGTTCTTGTCATTGGCTGTGTTACGCAACCTGTATGGCTTGAGCTAAATGTCAAGAGCAAGGCAGTGACACACACACACACACACACAAACACACAGACACACACAGACACACGCACACACACACACACACACACACACACACACACACACAGACACGCAGACACACACACACACACACACACACAAACACACAGACACACACATACACACACATATACACACACAGAAGCCTCACACACACCTTCAGAGGACACGCATAAAGCACACTACTGACCCCAAGCCAGTACCTGGGGGAAGGAGAGGCTCTCACACACCGTATAAAAGCAGTGCAGGGCAGGAGAGAGTCAGGGGGCATGTTGAACACACACACACACATACACACAGACACACACACAGAAGCCTCAAGTGCAGTCAGATAGGAACAACAAAGCAAAGCAAAGAGTTTTTTACTTGTTTCCCTTCGAGCTTTTCAGCATCTTTACTTTGTGTGTGTGTGTGTGTGTGTGTGTGTGTGTGTGTGTGTGTGTGTGTGTGACACCTCAAATTAGGCCATGGTTAAAGGAGGTATGTGAACTTTTAGGTTGAAATATCCATGTAGTGATCTAGAAACAGCAACAGAATATGAAGAAACAAGCGTATTGATGGACAAATTCATGCACCACTGTGCTCTCCTCCACTGTCATCACCAAGTAGTTATATCTGAGTGTTGTTTTGTAAATAAAACAACAGGGAACAACACAATAGCTCCAAACGCTTACCGCTGTTTGCCCAATGTGAACACAAGTTTACTCCTGACACACAGTGCTAGTGGCCCCAGGTCAGATTAAGAGCTCTCACGCAGAATAGACAAAGACAGTGAAGGGCTGGACTGAACTGGTTTGAGATCAGGGCTTTGATAGGTGCTCACAGTAAGATGCACATTAATTGAATTTGCAGTCATTCTTTCTTAAGCAAGTCACTTGTCTCACGAAGGTCAAGCTGTACTTTCCCTGGAGTGAAAACACTTTGCATGTGTGTGCATGTGTGTGTGTGTCTGCGTGTGTCTGTCTAAGCATTGATTTCCTATTTTTCCTATGATAACATATTTTCCTTTACATTTTTTTTTTATTGCTGTCACTGTCGCCTTCACTTCATCTCAGTTCATTTGATTAATTAGATTGTTATGTTGATGATAATGATGTGGATTGATATATTGCTTCTCTGGTAAGGTAGCAAGTTAGCACGTACGTATAAATGGGTGAGATTTTAATGGAGTGCTTCAATTTGTCAGAAATTATTTCGATTTTGGTATTTGTTTCCCCAGAAACGATCACCAAACTTTCCCTTAGTTAACCAACCAGTCAAGTCGGAACATAGTATCAGGTTCATCAAACGAAACACACATCCTGTTCTTAGGGTTCAAGAGTAGGCTCCTGGGCGGAGGTGGCGTAGTGGTTGAGGAACCTGGCTAGCAAGTAGCCTGGAAAATTGTGGGTTCGAATCCTGGCTGCCACTGTTGTGCCCTTGAGCACGGCACTTAGCCCTAAGTTGCTCTAAGGGAGACTGGCCCTGATATAATTGATAGTTGACAAATATGTAAGTCGCTTTGGATAAAAGCGTCTGCTAAATGCATAAATGTAAATGTAAGCTCTTTGGCCCAATAACACTGACGACCTGTGAAATCACATTTATCGTTTTGTGTTTATTCCCGCTAATGGATTATCCAGAGTGAATAAACTTATAGCCCTGTTGACGTTGTTGAGCGCTATCAGTAGGTATGAGAGCAATGAAATTCGGTACTAAGTAGATCAGATAGCCAAATAGCAGTGCGTGTGTGTGATTTTCTGCTTGTACCCAAGCTCCTCTCCTCTTCCTTACCTGAGGCTTTGTGGTTTGAATTTGTGAAGCATGACTCCTAATTAACTCTAATCTAGTCCTAATCCTGCACTGCTTTGCGTGTGTGTGGGAGAGAGTGAGGGAGAGAGAGTGAGTGTGTGTGTGTGTGTGTGTTTGTGACAATAAGTGTGTTGCTCCTTTTTCCCGTTCCCTGCCGAACCTACCTGCCTCAGGCACACACCTCACCTGGTACACGCCTACCCCCACCCACACTCAGACATGCAAACACACACACACACACACACACAGACACACACACACACATCACATGCACGCACAGTATCCTACAGTTTTCTCAAGGACGGGCTCTTCTAAGCAGCCTCCACTAATATTTACAGTTGGGGATGAATCACAGAGCATTACAATAACATTCCACACATGCTTTTGTATGTGTGTGTGTGTGTGTGTGTAGTAGAGAGAGTGAGAGTCTGTGTGTGTGTGTGTGTGTATGTGTGTCTGTCTCAGAGAGACAAAATGAGAAATGAAGGGTGAGAAGCTCAAGTGTTGAATGACACACACTTTTTTTGCGCAACTAAATCCTGCTCACATTCCCATGACGAGACCTGTCGGAGATGGGCCGGTTGCCATGGTGCGTGTGGGTGTGATTGGGACGGCAGTGCCACAACGACCCTGACACCCACCCCCAAATCACCCTGCCTGCTCCTGTGACCCCTATCCAGATGAACTTTGACCTTTAAGGGATTGTGCCTGTGACAGAGGCCTGTTTGATGTGGAATTAAATGGCTTGTGGTTAGCAGCACTTCAGGGCCACACCATATTAGGTAGCCCAGGTCAAATGTTTGTTGTCCAAATCAAAGATGGGGACTCATTTTATCTTTACATTATTTCACTAGGATAGAGAAGAATTATATATGTGACCCTCCACGGCAAAAGCAGTCTCATTGCCCTTTTTTTTTTTTTTAATTAAGTCATGTTTTCATGAAAGAGCACTGAACAACCTTTCAGATGATACTATATAATAATATTGGCCAACAGACTATTGAGATAAAGGCGCTCAAAGTGTCAAGATTTGTAAAATTGGTCAAATGAAAACATTGAGAAATACGGCTAAGGGGTTTACTACCACTGTGACGGTGTCTGTCATGTCGTTTGTTATGTTACGCCATGTTGAATATGATGTCTCTGAACTCGTTATGAACTGTGGACACTTTGTGTCAGGCTCTAGGGCATCTTAGCACTCTGGCTAACAAATCTCTTCGACAATGTAGCTGTCATCTGCTGGTTTGTAGCCTGTGCCTGCACGACTGAAATACTGGTAATTGTGGACTTAACATGAAACATGGATTATGGATATAGTTGGAACACGTCAGGTAAGCAGAGTTTTTTTTCTGCTGTGCTGTTTGCAAAACAGTGCTGAAGTTTATGGCTGTCACATCCCTTTGCTGTAAGTTAACAACATTGGACAACTAGTTTGTTGTGTTTGTGACATGTGGCTCGTTCGACAAGTAGCTCAGGCGTGTCTTCTAAGGTACAAACTTGTACCTGCACTATATGCTACTGTAATCCCCTCTATAGCGCTAACAAAACTATCAAACCACAGCTAGCTTTACGCTGACATGAATACACCTCAGCAAAAGCAATTTTCAACGGTAAAAGTTAGACGCCTAGTTAGACGCAGTTTTAGCGCACTCGTTTTATATCTCTATTTATCATGACTCTTCGTTGGTTTTCCGTCTGGGCTGTCAGTGTAGATTACTGGGAATAACCGTAAGAGTGGACTCAACTCCAGTCTGGACACATTTAGACTACTTTTTGGCCCTAGTACAACAAGACTGGGGAAAATAGAGACCCAGGTTAAAGATATACCAATGTTTTCCTTTAGCCAGTGCGTTCCCACACTCTCTTTTTATTATGTATTATTTATTGGTACTGTTATTTATTTATCCATTGACAACAAACATGCATGCAGAGCAGAGAATATAGAGCTGGGGAGAGGATAGAAAAGTCAGAAATGAGCTAAATATATATATGTAAACAATAGTGATATTGATTATTATTATTGTTGCTATTATTATTATTAGTAGTAGTAGTATATTTACATTACATTACATTTATGCATTTAGCAGACGCTTTTATCCAAAGAGGATAACATTCAATTGGCTAAATAGGATAACATTCAAACATTCAATTAGCAGTAGTAGTTGCAGTATTATTATAGTATAACAGCATAGTAATAAGTGGTAGACTGATGTGTGGGTCTGTGGCAAAGGCTGGTAGAGGCTCAGGGACAGAGAGCAGGAAAGGCCCCTTTCCCTCACCTCCTCTCTCTCTCTCTCTCTCTCTCTCTCTCTCTCTCTCTCTCTCTGGGCAAAGGGAAACACTTACTGCTGCCTAGACTGCTGGTGTGTAAAGGCCACTATTATACCTACCCTGCTCACACACACACACACACACACACTCCCTCCCTCTCTACCATAGACATTCTCTCACTCTCTCACACACATTTTCTATGTCCCTCTCTCTCTCACAAACATTCACACGCACACACACACAAACACACACACACACACTGAGACACACACACGCACAGGCCCCTAAAGAGCAGTACTCAGAGTTGGAGGGCAACAATCAATGGGTCTGCTTGAAGCCCCCCGGGCAGCGCTGGGCCACTCCAGCACACAAAAGCCTCCGGTGCCCCCTGGGCCTCGGCCGCTAAGCCCCCCACACAAAGAGCCACATCTTTGGCCAATTGTTCCCCCTCGACTTGACTGGTCCTTGGGCTTTAACGTCCTCCGGGCCCCGAGGCCCTTGGTGCTGCTCTGTGCCGTGCTGTGCTGTGCTGCCAGAGGCACTGACTACTGCTGCTGACGAACACAGGGTTTCCCCACGCCGGCCAAAACCAACGGCCAATGTCATCTGCACAGCTGTATGGCATTAGAAGAAGAGAAAGGGAAGAAAGAAAGAAAGAAAGAAAGAAAGAGACACAAGAGGGAGGGAAAGAAATGAGTGAATACAGAGGCAAAGACGAGGAAGGAAAAAAAAGAAAGAAAGAAAGGAGTGAATGCAGAGGCGAAGACAAGAAAGGAAAAGAATGAGAAGAGCAGATGTAGAAAAAAAAAAAGTGCAGTGAGGCAGAGAAACACAATGGAACAAACGTAAGAGCGAAAAATTAACAACAGAAAAAGACAAGAGGAAATGAAAGAGAGACTATAAACAAAGTGAAAGTGTAAGAGAAAAAGAGTTGAAAGAAAGAAAGAAAGAAAGAAAGGAGAGTGTCGTGAGAGAAAAGAAAGACAAAGAAGATGAGAGAAAGAAAGAAAGTGTAGAAAAGAAGGGGTAGAAAAGAGGAGAAAGAAAGTGTTGAGTGAGTGAGAAAGAGCAGAGCAGCTCCAGGCTGCTGCAGCCACATGTGAGAGCTGGAGGGTGGGTAGAGTCTGACCACGCCACTGAGTTCATCTACCACACACACACACACACACACAGAGAGAGACTGTCATTAGCACTGACACACTCACTAATCACACGCAC
>PYXC01001489.1:455000-470000 GCA_015244755.2 Tenualosa ilisha
GGTAGGAACCTGCGTGTTTTGAAGTATACTTCAACAGAGTCTGACTTTTTGAAGCGCACTTCAGCCTTAAGGATTAGGAGAGAAGGCTTGGGTGTGTCAGACAGAGGAGTCAGATAGAGTGTATTTGTGAGATTTGCGAGTAGGATCGTGTGTGTGTGTGTCTGTGTGAGAGAGAGGGGGGAAGTATGATTTGTGTGTGGATGTGAGAGGGATAGGGAGAGAGAAGGAAATTGTGTGTGTGTGTGTGTGTGTGTCTGTGTGTGTTAAGCAGATAGATAGGGACAGTGTATGTGAGAGAGTAAGAGAGAAAGATGGTATGTGGTTGTGTGTGTGTGTGTGTGTGTGTGTGTGTGTGTGTGTGTGTGTGTGTGTGACAGAAAGAGAGAGAGACAAGAGGGAGGGGGAGAAGGCGGTGCCCTGTTTGACTGGTAAACAGGACTTTGGAGTGGAACCCCAAAACCACAGGGAGGTGTAAGACAGAAAGAGGTGTCAACTCTGCCCTCTCACCTCCCACTCTGACACAACTTGTGTGTGTGAATGAGTGTGTGTGTGTGTGTGTGTGTGTGTGTGTGTGTGTATGTGTGTGTGTGTGTGTGTGTGTGAGAGAGAGAGAGAGAGAGAGTGAGGCAAAACAGTGTACATGTATATGTCAGTTTAGGTTTGGTAGTATGTGTGAGAAAAGCTGACTGGGTGAACTGTTGGTGTGTGTGTGTGTGTGTTTTGGTTTAAGAAAAGAGAGGCAGTAAATGAGTGTCAGCTTGTCTTGAAGTGTGTGAGAAAATGTGATGGGTAGAATCTGTTAAGTGGGTTTGTTGTGTGAACGTCCACCAGTCTCTCTGCCCGTGTGACTGTGTGTGTGTTTGTGCGTGTGAACATCCACCAGTCTCTCTGTCTGTGAGATTGTGTGTGTGTTTGTGTGTGTGAACGTCCACCAGTCTGTCTGTCCGTGAGACTGTGTGTGTGTTTGTGTGTTGGTGTTAATGTATGTGTCTTTCTGTCTGTGAGTGTGTGTGTGTGTGTGTGTGTTTATGTGAATGAGCATGTGAGTGTGAACATTGGTGTGAACATGTGATCGCTTTGTGTGAATGTTAGGGGTGCATTTGTTTGTGTTTTGTTCACTCCATTCAACTGTATGTCATAGAGATGATAACCTTACTTGTGTATTGTCTGATGTGCAATATTAAATTGATGTTTATCAGTCATGACTGGAATGTGGAGATTCGTGTGTGCAACAATTTTGTGTTTGTGTGTTGAGTGTGTGTATGCATGCAGAAATATGTGTGTGTGTGTATGCATGTGTGTGTGTATGTGTCTGTGCACATATTCGTTTTAGGTGTGTGTGTGTGTGTGCGTGTGTGTTTCTGTGTGATTTTTGAGGCTGTGCATTTGTGTGTGTGAGTGTGAATGTGAGCTGCGTTCACACCTCAGTGGTCTCATCTGTTTATCTCTTCTGTCTTCTCTCTTTCCATGGCTTTCTTCTCTATCCATTTCTTCTTTACATCATTCCTCCAGTTGGCTTCTTTTGTTGTTTAAATGTGTTTGTTTGTTTGTTTGTCTGTTTTTCTTCTATATAACATATCTCCTGTTTGCTTCATTTAATGTTTGGATCTGTTTTTTGTTTGTGTATTAAATGACTGTTTCTGTTCTTTTGAAGGCATGCAACAATGACGAATACCTGCGATTGCCCCAGAAAGCCATGATACACCTGATGACAGAAAAAGGTAAGTTCAGCCTAGTCTCTTTTAGCTTACGTGTTCAGCAGCTATCATAATTTCCCATAACTATCTAAGTGAGATGAATGCAAAGGATCTCCAGTATTGAGTATTGTAGATGATTTTGCATTGACATCATGGGTCCAGAAATTGAGTAACTTCCTCCCCTGTTAAAAGTCTGTTATTTTCATATTTGGAAAAGATTATTAAAACATGATTAGGGAAAAAAAAAACCTAGTTTGCATGACGGGTGACCTTGAAGTCATTCACTTATTGATGAAAGCTCCTCTGCTCCTCCGATTCCCTGTTGAAGGCCTGGTGCCAGAACAAGCCCCACAGAGCGGGGAGGTTTGGGATGACCAATATGAGCCTCTGGCCTCCTACAACAGCTGGAGGGGCCCCGAGGCCCCCAGCTTCAGCCCACACTGCCGCTGGGCCCCGGAGGGCAGCCTGGACGCCCAGACCCTGGCTTTCCCGAGAGGCGCTGTGGCCCAGCTGGAGACGGTGCCGCCAGGACTCCTGCCGCGCATCCCAGAGTTCTTCATCTGCACTGGCTGTGGCAAGGTATTCTGGGAAGGGACGCATTTCGACCGCGTGCTCAGCCAGTTTCAGGACGTGCTGCACATCAGCGAGGACGAAGCGAGCATCCCGACTCCACCGTCGACATCAGCTGCCAACACTAACAGCACTGATGCCAAGCAGCAGTCACGGGCCTGAATGCTTCACTTCCAGTGAAATAAAAAAAGGGTGCGTTCATCTCACAGTAGCGATTTACAGGGCTCACTCAAAGCAATGCATGCTGGACTTGGCACACAATGCATATTTCAATTGTGCAAAAGTCCCGCAAGCATTGTTTTAAGCAACTGCACGAGTCACGAACACACCCATAGTCTTAATTTCCACTGTGGGTTTACAACAAAGCATGCTGGGAAAGCCTACACCTCTCTCGTGCATCACTGTGGAGAGCCGTGCTGCACCATGATGCATTATGAATAGTTCTACAACCACAAGTATCGATTATTTACAGTCATAAGCTTACACATAGTTGATTAGTTTTTCTTGATGCAGTATATGTGAGGAAACGTGATTTTTTTTTATTTTACAAATTGTGTTATGTGACATGACAAATGCCTGAATTTTTTTTGGGACCTACTTTCAGAGGTAGCTAGATCGTTTTTTAATGAACCGTTTTATTCACGGGCCTCTTGCGTTATGTTGTACAGGTTTTTATTATTCGTTTTTTCCTGGATTGATACAGAAGAGCACCTTAACTGAAACCTGTCTGTTCTGATCTAAGCAGGATAGGGTGTTTAAAGCCTGTGTCTGTTAAAGTACACACACACACACACACACACACACACACAAACACAAATATAAATACACAAATACTTGTGTGCACAACATATTCTGTAGCACACACCCAAGCTCACTTGTACACCCTGTATCACACACTCACACACACTTTGAAATTCTCTTTTGCTTTTGCACACCCTGGCACACACACACACACTCTCACACTCTCTCTCGTTCTCTCTCTCTCGCACATTTAATTGGTTGGGTGATGAGATTAGCAGTGAGCAAAGTCAGAGTGTTTCTTTTCCATTGCCTTTCCTGCCAAGGTCACTGGGTAGCCCAAACCGCACACACACACACACACACACACATACACACACCACACCCCTCACTGTTTCACTCTGTTCGACGGTTTATCTCCCTGTTAGCCAAAGCTCCTATTGCTTCTGTCTCTTCTCTGTTCTTCTCTGTATGCACATTCAAAAAACCCGAACAAAGGAAAGACAAACTACCTTTTAATATAATTTCTCCTCATTGTTAACTGAGAAGTCTGTGGCCTATGTATTTCTAGTCTCAATTGTATGCATCATATTAACTTTTTTGGTGATTCAAGAAATTGTGAAATGTGAAATTTGTTTCGACTTAAATTGACCATTTTATGACTGTCACTGCCTCCAGAACTACTCAGTTGAACATTCAAGAACTTGTTAAAAGTATCCTGTGCATTGAACATAAAACATTAGCTGTCCAAGAAAAACCCAGAAAGTTATAAAATAAACATAAATCTTATATGTTTACTGTAAACATGGTCAGTTTAGTATGTAAGATAACGTGCATAAAAACGATGTGTGTGTTTTTTTTACATGTTGCATTAGAATGTTTCTCGTTACTAGTTTGAAAACTGAGATTTAGGAAATAAATGCTATGTTGACATCGACACATCAAGAAGGATTTTTGCTAGTTAGTGGTCCTTTTGGGGATTGAAAAATAATTGTTGTTTTTGTTTAGGCATTGGAAGATAAATCCACATCCACTTTTTGTTGGAATTGCAGGAAAAATTTTTTGGTCCCTACATGGGGAAAGCTTGTCTGAAATAAGGCCAAAGGCTCCTGGCACCAGCCAATGGGTGAGGAGGCTCTACAAAACTTCAAAACAGGATGGACTGCCTAGATTCTCTCTCTCTCTCTCTCTCTCTCTCGTCTCTCTCTCTTTCTCCCTCTCCCTCTCTTTCTGTCATTCCCTCACTCTCATTCTGTCCCACTTGCTCTGTCTCACTTGTTTTCGGTGTCTTTTCTCTCCTTCTTTCTCTTTTTCTCATTTAGGAAAAAAAAAACCTTGTAAACTGCCGTCCCAGACATGGGCAGTCGTTGCATTTCTGTCTGTATGAATTGCTGTTGTTTATGGTGCCCCACCCCACCCCAACACCACCCAACCACCCCCACACCACCCTGCCACCCCCACCCTCCTTTGAATAGAAATATCCACGTATTACTGTAACTTTAGACTGCACAGTGTTTGCATTCGCTGGGAAACGGCTCCTGCGCCGGCCCGTGTGGTGGTAGTGTGTGTGTGTGTGTGTGTGTGTGTGTGTGTCCTGGTGCTGCTTTATAGCAGAAGGCTAACCTAGCCCCAACTGGCTCGCCGAGCTGCCTTCTCTTCTCCTCTCCTCTCCTCTCCTCTCCTCTCCTCTCCTCTCTTCTCTCTGCGGCAGCGCTGTGTTATTTGATCCGCGCTCTTTCTTTGCTGGGAAGAAAAGCTCGACTCTTTCCCACGCTCTTTGAGCACGTGGTACGCCGATGAATTGGGCTCAGAGAGGGCCCTCCCCTCGCTCTATTGAAACGTCACACTCCCCTCAACAGAATGCCGGGGCTCTGACTCAAACTGGGCTTGGGGGAGGGAGCGAGAGAGCGAGGGAGGGAGGGAGGGAGGGGGTTGGGGGGAGAGTAGGGGGGTCTCTGCCTGGCCTCTCTCTCTCTCTCTCTCGCTTACTCACTAGTGGCTGAGGCGCCAAAGCCCTCACACACACACAGTCCTGAGACGAGCCTTAGAGCGCAGAGTCTGTCTGCGCTCTCTCTCTCTCTCTCTCTCTCATATACACACACGCACAAAAACACATTTTTTTCTTCTTTTTTCTTCTCTCTGTTACACTCGTTCTCTCTCCCGTCCCATTCTCACTTCTCGTCTTGTTTTTTTTTTTCTCTCCAACACACACAAGGTCACAAAACCCTTTTTTTTTCTCTCTCTCTAACAAATACACTCTTCTTGTTCTGCTCCGTGGAGCAATGGCATGCTCCTGTCCTCCCTCAACTGGTGTGGCTTCCCTTAGTTTTATTTACAAGAGACCGATTTTTTCTTTCTTTTGCCCCTTCGTGCCAGGCTTCTCCTTGCTGTCTGAGCTTTCTGTTTATCCTCGAATTCTGTAAATAACAAGCTATGAGGCCTCCTCTAGAAAAATTTAAAAAAAGAAAAAACGAATAAAATAAAAATACTAACATTGCTTGACCACAGTGAGTCCGAACAGCCCCCAACGGCACTATAAAGTCATTGCGCAAGTTTGCAACACAACAGGTGTGCTGAGTTTCACATGTTTAATGTGTGCTCTGAGCGTGACCTCATTTACACTTCTAGGGAGACTTGCGCACACACACACACAGACACACACGGACCAGATCTGAGACAAAGCTGCACCAGACCCGTCCAAATTCAGTTGCCAACTTTATCTGGAATGGTGTTTCAAACCGCAGTGGGCTTGGGTTACTGATAAATGTGACTCAATGGCATGGACCCAACATGATAAATTCCTAGTCTATATGGCCCATCCGACACCACTAGGTGGTGGGAGCCACAGAACCCGCCATGTTTACTCTGAGTGAAGCAGTCATGTTTCATGTTTCAGTCCAAAGAACACTCAACGTTGCGGAAATGTTAAAGAAAAAAAAATAGAGACTCTGATTTCATGCACTCATCACTAAGGACTTATAAAAACTGACTTCAGGATTTCATCACATGATGGTCAGTTGAGTCTTTATCTCTCACACTACACACCATGAAATTGCTTACAAATCCTTTTGTGTGTGTGGTGTGTGTGTGTGTGTGTGTGTGTGTGTGTGCTCTCTTTCTGTCTTTATTATTTCTTTCTTAGTGTGTGTGCTGAGTTGCCATCTTTCCGCAGGGAAATCCATCCACTCATTAACAAAAACAAAAAAGTGTGTGAAACGAACAACAGAGAAAAAAACGAAACCAAAAAGACAACCTGATGGCATGCTGTAGTGTTGGGTTGTGAACGGCCCGTCGACCCACGACCCGTCTATCATCCAGACGGCAGAAAGAAGCGCGTCCAGAACAGAATTCGTGCGAACAGGCCGAGCAGGGCCGAGATAACGCGCCAATGGGAAAAGGCTCCTGTTTTCTGTGCAAATATTTTCCAGTGGGCCCAGACCCCAGACACATCTTTCTGATTAGCCAACAGATGTGCCGGGATGTTTGACTCCCAGACGGACAGGTTTGCCCGAGCTTAGCTGCGCTTGCACAGACAGCACACACACACACACACACACACACACACACACACACACTTTCCAGCCTATACTGCTGGCCCCAAGCCACACACACACACACACACAGGCGCACATACACCTTCCCACTCATATCAAGCTACAGCATAGCGATCCCTTGAAAAGGAATGGTCTGCCTTAAAGACACACACTCACACACCACGCGAACACACACACAGCTAGTCTCTCAGCCACGCCCAACTCAAATCTCCATTAGCACCTGTCTATGTCTGGAGCAGATCCAAGCCAGATTTGGGCCACATCTGTAAGCGAACCCAGCATTTGGCGCTGCTTGCCAAGCCCTCCTACTTTCACCCTGAGGTGGCAACATAGATAGCCTGGTAATAAAACCAGACCCTCGTTCTCCACTTTCGTTTCGTACAGATGGTCTGGACATTCGGAAGTGAGATTCGATTGCTTGCTTGAGGTGTTTAAAAAGTTTAAAAAGATTGGGTCAGCTTCTGACTGATAGCTTGCCTTGACTGATAGCATCCTAGCTCTGCATTCACAACGCCTCCTTCTGTTCGCTGTTTGGACAGGTTAAAATGCCTCCTGATACAAGCTCAATGGGATCAAATCCAGACTAGCACTGTAGGGAGATGATAATCAAGCAGAAGATGCCTACTAAGTGTGTGATGTGTGAAATCAGAGTCTGGTCATTAGTGTTAACTGGAAGTTCCCTGGCCTGACCACCACTGCCAACTGGACCAACCATGTCAGGCTCAAGCAGTTTCAAATCCTTTGTCTCTGTAAAATTGTGGAACTGTATTTCCAAGAACTTCAGTACACATCACTCACAAAACAGTACAGTCCACTTTTGCAATCCACTGCATAAGTCTCAGAAAAAGGTTGTCAGGGTGTTTGTTTTTCCACTTAAAATGAGGTATGATACAACTTCCAGTCAGCTCTTTATGTGTAATTTGAACAAGAACTCAAACTTGAGTAACTTAAACCGAGAACAGAATGTCAGTATTTTCGTATGATTTCCACAGACTTCTACAGAAAATATTTTCACAGTGTCATCCAGAGAAAGATGGCAAGGTGGAGCTCGACACTAAAGGCCCTACTTCTCCATTAAATCTAAGGATCAAAATGTAAACTCCGGCATGGATCTGCTTTCGTGAGTAATGGTGGAACAGGTCACGAAGTTCAGTGAAAACGGAACCAGAGGTAAAACTTCTTCGAGGAAATCCCTCGCCCAACCACAAACACAACCCAAAATGAAGAATCTTTTGTGTGATTATCTAGATGTTGACATGGCAACCTTTTAAAAACATTCCTAAGAAACCCCTGTCCATTTTCACCACAACCTGAAGAACTGAGGAGGTTAGGCCAAACTACTAGATACGTCCATACCTAACCCTAGCTCTCAGTCTACCCACTTAAAAACGTCCCTGTCATTAGAAACTCCAACGGTATCTAGGCCTAGGCCTATCCCCTTTGTGCTCTATCCTCCACAGCATTGATATGAGGTATCTCTTAGCAGCAGATGTCGTGGCATTGGTTTTCATGTCCTCAAGGGTCATGTCAAAACGGCTGGCGACAGATGTGACAAGGTCAGGTGCCTGCAATAGCGTAGCCAGTGATGTTCGCTTGAGCAGTACCAACGCACATGCAATGCGCACTGACGTTGGCCTTTTGTTGGTTAATGTGACTAGAATGGCCATCATTTAATTTCATTCGTCAGAGGGGAGAGGATTCCCTGTACCCGTCTCAGGTCTGCTCTAATCTTAGCACATCAGTCAAGCCTGCTGCGCAAGACTGTTTGAGGGAACCTTTGTTCTATTCTGGACTTTTTATTACCTCCTGGTTTTGTTTAACATGCTAGCCTGTTTCAAGGCACCTTTGCTGCAAAGCATATTTTCTTACAAATCTTACATTTTCTTTTGAGCAGCTAAATATGGGCATGTCTTTCTCTGTGTGTGTGTGAGGGAAATGATCGTGCATGGTGTTCATAGCCCATTTAATGACTTTAGGGTCTAATTTGCTCAGACTGTGTTTCTGATAAAGGGAAACGTTTCAAACTCTTTTTATACTACAGCTCTACACAAAATGATGAAGACATGAACTAAAGATGGCAAAGAGGTCTATTTTTTCAGGCAGGCTATGCCTCACATTTGTGCTGCTAAAGCCACAAAATGAAGAGAATTCAATTTGGTGAGGGGGATGTTTGCAACTCCCATCAGTCTGATCCAGCCCGGAACCAAATGTTATTTTACTGTGAGAAATTGTCCAACTGTATGTCAGTACGTGCCAGAATGTCAACAGCGGTTTCGTTGTCACAGATTGGTTTGAAGATTCAAATCTTTGAAGACAGTCGACAAACGGAGCAAACGGCTCCACACACTGCACCTTGTGTGGGTTGCCACGCCAAATGCAGCGTCTGAAACAGGCGAGAACAGCGCGCTTGGTTGTGACCGTCCGGTTCCCACGGTTAAGCAGCGCTGCGCGCTGGCGCAAATGCGCACCTTTTCACATTGCACAGGAAGTCTGTGAGGCTTTTGTTATTTAAAGTTACATACCAGTGCACTGAAACTGCTGGAATTGTGGCTCTGCGCCTGACAAATGAATATATATGTTTTCGTTTACATAGGCTATTTTTTATATATATATATAAAAGTGTGTATAAGACTAGACTTTTGGTTTGGGCTTTTCGTGTGAGTAATATGGGATACAGACTGGGTGAGAGATATCTTTTGCAATCAACCTTTGCTGTTGCTCTCCAAGTTTAGAAAACTGACTCCGTAAAAATGTCATTGTTATAAGTGTGTGGGACTCGATTTCCATTCTATTGTCTTGGAACCTGCCCTACTGATTTTCCCACGTAGTGCAGGGAAGTGAAACAAACCAGCAAGGCTGCGGTTTAGCTTTGATCATACAACAACATGTGTTTGTATTTTATGGGTCAGTATGAATAATTACTTATTTAATTTTCAAGATGTATTAGAAAATAAATAAAATTAAGCCTCCGAAGATAAAGTCCTCCAGGAATGCTTTCCCCCCTTGATTCTACAAGTCATAGAATCGTCAGAGAATTTGTCCCATCATTTGACGCACTTACACAAATTCCTTGCCATTTTAGCAAGATGGATTCATTTATGCCACACTTAAAGGGGTTTACAGCGTATTTAGCACATTGTAGCGAACCCCGCCTTGCCTTTGATACTGGATGATTAGACCACTTGTTGTCTCCGAATTAACATGACCAATGAGTGAGAATGAAGTTCTTCGTTTTCACACAATTAATTCCACCACATCCTGACAAAGGTTGGATCAGTAGACAGAGATCTAACGTTACTGTAGGAAATCGACAGGATAAGAACTATCCCTGTTGGAAAACTTGGACCGACGAATGAGAGCTTTGAAATTCCTCACCAAGGCGTTATTAGCCCGTGCATTTATTGCGCGTTTAACTCGGACCTTAAAAAGTTCGCCCTGCTTCTCTTCCTTCGATAAGACGAAAACATTTTACAGCTTTAATGCTTGTTTTATTTTGTGGGACATTTGGCCAGCAAATCCACGCCTCTCCCTCGCTACAGTTTCAGGTTTGGACCAACCCCAAGCAAGCAATGAAGCCTATCAGCTCGCTTGTTTTCTCCGGAACTCCGCCCATTTGACATTGGTTGGTTCTGCAGATGCTGATTGTTATGCAAATAAAGTCCGTCTAAAATATCCCCCCGGCGCGCCGCTGTGGCTAGAGACGCACTGGGACCGGGATCGCATCGAGGACGCGCAACTAGTGGCTTAGCGAGGAGGATTCGCAGTACGTCGCATTGAGCCGTCCAGCGTCACAGGCAAGTACATGGGAAATGCTCTTTATAAAGCTGCACTGTAATATTGACTTCTTGATATGGATATTGGTGAGGCCGCTACACCGTTTTCAGTGCACTAAAGTGGATGTTGCCTTGTCTTCTCACGCAGTCACCCTAGCCAGTCAGACTGCGGTGACTCCAGGGGGATCCGGGAAAGAACTTGCGAGGCGCCGGCCGGAGCCTCATCCGTGATAAAAGACTTTGCCAAAACCCAACTGCCAATCGTCGCCCTGTGGAGATACCGCCGGTGATATACCTCCACTCTCGAAATAGGTGAATAGCAAAGAGCTGTTCTCCACTCTGCCATAACCTGGTGCTGCTATTACGACAGAGCCAAACGGGAGACTACACCTTGACAGTCCTGGATCATTAACTCAAGCGTTTTGTAGGAATTAGTAAACTTTTTGTTTTTGCTCAGCCATTGACTACATTTTGCACACCAAGTGTGTCGTTTAACCTCTGTCCTTTTTGGGATATAAGCTTGTTTTAAGTATAGTTTTTTTCCGTTGCAAGTCCAAGTGCTTTAACTGGTGTCTATCCAGTTCTGTGTGATTATAACAGAGACTAGTAAGGCAGTTGTGACAGGGAACGTCGGGAGCCACTTGTGTTTGAACCATGAGCCAGGCGGATGTATCGACCTGCTCCGCACCACAGAGAGTTTTCCAGGAGGCGGTGAAGAAAGGCAACACGAAGGAGCTTCACTCGCTGCTGCAGAACATGACCAACTGCGAGTTCAACGTCAACTCCTTCGGACCGGAGGGACAGACCGCTCTGCATCAGTCAGTCATAGATGGAAACCTAGAACTCGTAAAGTTGCTGGTGAAATTCGGAGCCGACATCCGATTGGCAAACAGGGAAGGCTGGAGTGCGTTACACATCGCAGCGTTCGGAGGACACCAGGATATCGTCCTCTACCTCATCACCAAGGCCAAGTACTCCTCTGGCGCACGGTGAGAAGCACCCGAAGCGCCGCCAGGTAAAACACGCAAAGACAGGCCTCTGTAAAACCTGCGTTTCATCTTTTCCAATGCCAAATTGTATAGAGAAACAGACGGCAACTTCCCTTTTACCAACAAACCAAACAGGGGGATGGGGTCTCTCTCTCTCTCTTTCTCCCGAGGACAACACGGCAACAACGTGATTCTAATCTGACTGAATATACATACATCTTGAAAAATAGAAACGCGTTTTGTGTGTCTGTGTGTGTGCAGAGCGCGTTGGTACTAAAGCTTTGTTTTTCTTGAATGTGTAAAATGATCAGATTAGGCCGTGTGACGAGCTGTAGGAGACAGGGAGGGTGTGTGAAACGCATTTATTCCGAGGGTTGGGGTGAGGTGTTGACCTGCGCCGGTGGGTGACCATAATAACCTAAATTATTCTAATCGAGATGGCACTTGATGCTGTGGACGCATGCTGGAATATTTGAAAGGGAAGAGGTGAACACGGGAATGAAGGCCATCTTCTATTTGGCTAAACACTGTTTTTATTTTTTTCTAAACTACATGCTTTTTGGATTTGTTTTTTCTTTTTTTTATCAATTAGTCTAACGATTGGCATGTTTAAATGCGGCATTATGATATCCAGTGCTTTTTTGTTAAAAAATGTAATCGGAGTAACAACAATTGACTAAATGTTGTTAAGTACTGTACACAATAGCTTTACTTTGTTCCTTTTTTAAAGTAGTGAGATGCGCCCTGCCTCCATAGCAGATGGCGTCTCCCCGCTTGCAGGCCTGAATGACCGGTGTCAAAGGTCAATGTGTTACTAAACCGCTGCTTGCGCTTTGTATCAAAACGTCAGGAAAGTCGCATTTGGAATACACTTTATAATCTACTTTCAGTATTTGTATTAGCACCCTGGTTATCACTGTGAAGACAGGCTGGGTTATTTATGAAGGTACATTGAGATGATTAAATTATGTTGTGGATATCAGCTCTATAGCTTACGTTTAAACATATTTAGGGTGACTTAAGCTGCTTCGGATTTTAAGAGTGTAAACTGTCCCGCGTGGAGATGCCATGCCCAAAAGCCCCCAACTCCCACCCGCCCTGCGCCAGACATCACTGTCCCGGGAAAAAATGGCTCTAGTCCTCTACTGTCTGTTTGGTTTTCTCAACCAGCTACCTCGACTTTCAAGTATTCAAGACTATTCAGCTTACTCCCATGCAGTCGCGTTTCATTCAGCAATATTTGACAGCGCAAACTCTACACAAAAGAGAGAGAGGTCAGATGAATGGTGATCTCTTCGCAACCTCACCCCAGTGGCCATCAGTGAAGTTCGCTTGATTTAGTGTAGGCTTAAATGTTTCACTATTGAACAGTATCCACCCGGGACAAGTCATTTTCCGCCACCAAGCTTAAACCTAGCGGTTAAACTACAAACGGGGTTACTCCTCCTCCGCAAGGCATGATTGACACATTGTAAATGTTTTATTTCAGCCGAATGCGTATCTTGTCTTTCCATTTTTTGTTGCGTTTTGTTTAGTTACAAAAAGTGGAATGTATTGCATGACTTTAATGCAGGGAGTTTTCGTTGCACAAAATCTGGAGCCTTTTATGCCCCCTAGTGCCTGGTCGGGTAACTTCAGGAGCTGAGGCTTACGAATAGTTACTACTGAGCAGGACTATTAACATAAAATATTATTGTTTTATTATGATGACTATTACTTCTGTCATATGACTTGCAGGAAGAAAATCTACACATATTCTTAAGAACTGCCTGCTGCATTTTGAAAGTCATGGCACCCTGATGTTTGTTTCAATGCTGCTTATATGTTTTTAATTTTATTTTTTTGTTCTGATTTTTTGACTCTATGGCCAACAGTGAGCGAAAGACAAAATATCAGAATCACAGTCATTATATGAAAAGCCCAGTGTATGCAGTTAGAGTGTGTATGTGAGTGTGTTTATGACCTTGTGTCTGTGCGTTTGTGTGTGTGTCTTGCATGCATAATACTTTTTTTTGGTGGCGCTGGAAATGTGTGTCCAGCCCCTTGTTTGGCCTTCAGACTTTGTGATTCTGAATCATGTCCAGTGGAAGGGTGGTGTGTGTGCTGGTGCTTAATGGCTGCCGGGTTCGTCCCTGTACCTGGAGTAACAACAGCACCCAGCTGACTACTGACACCGGGCCGGACCCGGAGAGGCTCCGGACCAGATCCAGTCCAAAGTCAGTGGCCTTCTGGGTAGCAACTATTGTTTGTTTATTTGTTTGTTTGTTTTTCCCTTTTGTGATTTGGTCAACACACCAGATTTGAGCATCCTGACTGGTGGAAAGCAGAGACAAAAAAAGAAAAAAAAGAAATATGCATCGCTTGTCTTAAACTTGATCTTTTTATTCTTCTTTTTTGTTTGTTTGTTTTTTAAATATTGCACTGAGGACTGTTCGTAATTGGTTGGCTTCATGTCAACATTTTAATTTTTTTCTGAATAGAAAAAAAGGAACACAACAAAATACTATTGTATAAAATGCTCCAGGTAATATTGTCTTTTGTGTGTGTTGCTTTGTAAAACATCATGTTTGCAAAGAGGTGTGTATCTGTGAGCGTGTGTATGTGTATAAATATAAATATATATATATATCTCTGTATATATATATATATGAAGATATATAAACGCTGAACAATGTTTCGGAGCACTTTCGTGTTTGAAGTGACCCGCTCCTATCATCTAGAAAGGGGGAAAGTACATTTGATGGTAAGATCATTGTAACAAAAACATTTTAAAAATAATTGCACGATGCATAGTCGTTTTTCTCACCGTGTTGTCATAACATTTATGACAGGAAGAGTCAGACGGCTAGTTAGGTGTAAAAGAATTCAGAGTTGAGTGCTGATATTTTCTTTTTCTTTCTGTCTTCTTTTCTTTCTATTTCTTTTGTTTTGTTGTTTGGTTTGGACCAAGTTTTCTGGTTTTTGTTTGCGTTCCTTGGAGTGAAACAAGCAAAAGTTTGAGCTGCATGAGTGATGCGAATGTTCCATCTTGTTTGGTTTGGCTTTCTCTTGGTTTTGTGTTGTTTTTTTCCTTCCTTTTTTTTTTTTTTGTTTTTGTTTGTGTGTTTATTTTGAACGTTTGTAACACTGTGATGTTTTATGTGTGGTGAGGACATGAGTGCTGTAATATTTTTTGTACGTTTGTGTACAAGCCAGTAAAGAAATCATTAAACCCTGCATCATAGTCTCTCTGAGAATGCTTCTCCATCTCTCCATCCCTCTCTCCACAGACTGTCCTGTAAAGAATGAATTGCTTTAGCCCTCCTCTTTCTCTCCCTCCCTCCCTCTCTCTCGCCCTCCCTCCCTCTCTCTCTCTTTCTCTCATTTCCATTCTGTTCTTCCTTTTGTCATTCATTTGGCCCTGTCCTTTCACAGGCTGGATAAAAGAACGCAGTGGATTGTGGGTAGTTTTGTTTTAAAGAAGGATCCCCCCCCAGAGTGAGTGTGTGTGTGTGTGAGAGAGAGAGAAGGGGAGTATGAGAGGGTTTTATGTTACCCGTCTGTGTGTGTGTGTGTGTGTTTGTAGCAGGTTTTTAACCACTGATTAGTCTGTTAGACCACTCTGAGGTAGCCGGAGCGCATATTAACATAGACCAACAGACCCACACAAATTTAAAAACAGAAAATATAAATTCTTATA
>PYXC01001489.1:475000-482500 GCA_015244755.2 Tenualosa ilisha
AACGCTGGATGTATTGTAAATGGGTGAGTATGAATGTGTGTGTGTGTGTGTGTGTGTGTGTGTGGGGGGGGGGGGGGGTGTATGAATATATGCTTTTCTGTAAGACCCTGAACTTGTGTTTTTATCTGTGTGTGTGCTTGTGTGAGCATCTGTCTCTTCCATATGTGTATGCATGAGCATGTGTGTGTGTGCGTTTGCGTGTGTGTGTGTGTGTGTGTGTGCCTGCATGAGTATGCATGAGCATGTGTGTTGGTGTTGGTGTGTGTGTGTGTGTGCAGTCAGGCAGCTGGGCTGTCTCTCCTCCTCTGAGCTCTGTTGCTATTTAGCCGAGGTCCCTCAGTGACGTGACCCAGTGGCTTTCTCTGGGCGGGCCGGCCCATGTGACATCTGCCTGTTTCTGTGTGAGGCGGTGGGGGGGGGGGGGGGGGGGGACTGAGGAGCTGCTGGTTGAAGAGAGGGGGTGTAGGGGTATGAAGCACCCATATGGAGCATCATCCCCCTCCCCAACACACACACACACACACACACACACACACACACACACACATACACACACACACATACACACAACCAACCCCTCCCCTCCCCAAAACAGCCCATGCAGCCAGCCCTTGTCACATTGCTGCACTCTCCCTTTGTCTCTCTCATTGTGTACCTCCCTCACCCCATGCCTTTACAGAGCAAGGGGGCGGGGGCCTGTGTGTGAGTGTGTGTGTGTGTGTGTGTGTGTGTGTGTTTGTAGGTCTGTCAGGATTTGGGGAGAGAAAAGGAGGGGCTAAGCCAATGCAAACATGCAACAGGCGGTGTGGTTTTAACAGACAAAACATAATACGGACACACACACACACACACACACACACACACACACACACACACACACTGCAGTTATGCATACTTATAGAGCTGTAAATAAATTGAGGTAATCGAAGAGAAAATGAACAGAGGTGGGACAGATATGGCCTCACTTGTGACAAAAACACACACACACACACACCCTGAAACATACACACATATGGTGGTGGTGTCCTGACCTCTCCCAGCTGGACACCCTGATGCTCGTGTGTGTGTGTGTGTGTGTTTGTGTGTGTGCAGTTCGTCAACCATGGAATCCCCACAGAGAGACCATCAGTATACAAGTGGGATTCGCACTCTCTTTTTCTGTCAACACACAAACAAAACAAACACATGCACACACACAAACACGCACACACAGATGTACACACACAAACACGCACACAAACGCACACACAAACGAACGTGCACACACACAAACACACACACACACACACACAAATGCACACAAAAAACTTTTCCCTCTCTCTTGTTCTCTCCCACTCCTGCGAAAAATAACTTTTTCATTTTTGCCTGAGGTCAAGTCCTGCCCTCTTAACTTCAAATAAATGCCCTGTCACCAAGGCCTGGAGTGGATGGGAGAAGTGCACACACACACACACAAACACACACACACACACACACATGCACGCTCTTGGTCTGGGAGCTCCTATGGTGCCCAGGGCCTGAGCGAACACCACCAAGCCTATACTTTTCCAGCAGTAAAGGCCCGACAGGGACGGCAGTATGCATTCACTGGGTATGCTAACTGTTCCCATAAAAGCACTTCTCGTCTGTGGAAAGATTAGAGCCAGTAGGCCTTTAAATGTGTGTGTGTGTGTGTGTGTGTGTATCTGTGTGTATGCGTCTTAAATCACTTCTTGTCTCTGTTAACATGAAATCCAGTAACGCCGTGTATGTGTGTCTGAAAAAAAAGACTGTGTGTGTGTTTTTTAAATGCTTCACGTCTCTGTGAAAATTATTGCAAGTAGGCCTGTGTGTGTGTGTGTGTGTGTGTGTGTGTGTGTGTGTGAGAGAGAGAGTTTTTAAATTCTCTCTGTTAATATGCAATCTAGTATTGGTGTATAGGCCAATATTCCTAAAAAAGAGAGGAAAACTGTCTGTTCAGATTTTTTTGTTCCTGTTAACATTAGATCCAGTAGTGTTGTGTGCAGCGAGTTTGAGTGGTTGTATGTGAGTGTGAGTGTGTGTGTGTGTGTGTGTGTGTGTGTGTGTGTGTGTGTGTGTGTGTGTATGTGTTTCAGTGGAAAGACCAGTGTCTCATGTGGTTTTGCTACTCTGTGTCTGTGGCTTCCTTGACATACACAGGAGTCTGGGTAAAGCACAGCTTAGCCTCCTTGTTAGCCTCCGCACCAGTCAGTAGGCTAATCCCCCGACTGCACCTATGTCATTAATCCATCTACTATACCTATGTCAGTAATCTCCTTACTATACCTATGTCAGTAATCTCCTTACTGTACCTATGTCAGTAATCTCCTTACTGTACCTATGTCAGTAATCTCCTTACTGTACCTATGTCAGTAATCCCCCTACTGTACCTATGTCAGTAATCCCCCTACTGTACCTATGTCAGTAATCCATCTACTGTACCTATGTCAGTAATCCCCCTACTCTACCTATGTCAGTAATCCATCTACTGTAGGCTACCTATGAGAATGGGGACGAATGCAGCACAGAGTGGAATAGGACATAAGGAACTTTCATTTCTTCATCAGTGCCATTCAGTAACAATCTCTGCTTTAAGTGATCTAAATAGAAAGCTTGTGGAATAAGTAAAACATTTCCACTGGAAACTTGCAGTAGTCATTATCTAGAAAAATCTGATCATGGAACATTGGGAGGTTCCATTGTGTTTGTGGAATTTATGACAAGTAAACATTCTGTACTGTAAGGTTTCTTGACAGCTGTGCCATACAGCAGCCGGTTGCGCCAGCTGAGCGTAAGCTCCGGTTTAGCTTTCCAGCGTAAACTGTCAGAGTAAACTACGTCAGAGTTTACGAGCTACTTCATTTTAGCTGGTCGCACCACACAAGTAAGTTCCACCATAACACTAAGTTTACACCATTTAAATTTACACCACTGCAGTACTGTAAGGTAACGTACTGTAATGGTGTAAGGCCCATAGTAAGTCTTTTGATAACATGTTTATCTCATTTAAATGGTAGGTACATTTAATTTGACACAGTATAAATTGAGAAGAGTTGCATACACAACCAGTCCACATTCTTTAAACCATTTGAACAGTATCTGGATCCTGTGTGTGGTCACTGGAAACCAGCAGCAGTGGCTGAGATATTCCAAAACACTAATTCCACCAAATAATGCCTGTATTTGAAAATTAAGTGTAAAACAAAGAAACAACTATGAAGGAGGTTGTGTTTCAGCAGACAGCAAGAACATATGAAGTTCTGTGACTAGCTTCTAATATCATCAAATGGTGATATTGATTGGTTGTCAATAGTGACAATGTCATTATGTGCGACAATAATTTGATTTAGTAGCTACTAACCACAATGCAAATTAACTAGCGATGGAGCAACCGGAATAGAGTGCAGCTCTAGTTTTAAACGAGTTTTTAGTTAGAGTTTAGAGTTTTTATTGTAAGGTTTAAGACGTGACTTATGACAAACCTTACGATCAAACTCCACTGGTGCAACCAGCTGCAGAACTGGATTGAATCTGGCTTTAAACTGGCACCCAAACCAGGTGTATCACAGGATGTCAAGGTAGGTAGCATCAGATTCAGCTGATGCTACCGTTGTTCTAGCAAGCCTGTCGGACCGAGCTCCTCTGAGGTGAGACGGACCCATGCGTTCTGACCCAGAGGTTGGCTCATCCACTTTCAGTGCTCTGCATCTCCAGGGTTTGTGGGAGGGAGTGTGTTGTTTACTACAAGTGGTTCTGTCTTATGTTAAGAGTTGGCCCTGAGTGTGTGTCTGTGTGTGTGTGCGCGCCCCATTGTTTTTAAATGTGTGTATGTATGTCACACCACCACTCCAGTTCTTTATGTTTATGTAAGTGTGTGTGTGTGTGTGTGCATGCATGTGTCTAGCCATGCCCTCACTTATTCCAGTTTGTGTGTGTGTGTGTGTGTGAGAGAGAGAGAGAGGAGCATGTGTGTGCATCTGTGTGTGTGTGTGTGTGTGTTGGGGAGTAATTATGGAGAATAAAGACTTGGTTGTACACAGTGAAACTGCAGGCTTGAAGTGAGAGGGGAGAAGTATTTCTGTTTGGCTGGGCACAGTGAATGGGGCCATTCAAGCTGCACCCTTACTGCAAGTTCCCACCCCCCAAACCCCCCCATTGTCATCCCCCCAAACCCCCTCTTTCTCCCTGCTCTCTCTCTCTCTCTCTCTCTACCTCCACTCTCTGTTTTCCCCACTTCTTCTTTCTCTCCCTCTCTTCCTCCCTTACTCTACCCAAGCTTACTGCTGCAACCAGGACAAAGTTGCAGAATGAAGGGTAAAGAAGAAAGAGTGAGTGAGTGAGCAAGAGAGAGAGGGAGGGAGGGAGGGAGGATGGGGCAGGGGGACCCCGAGTGAATGAGAGGATTGGGGGAGGGAAGGAAGGGCAGAAGAATGAGGGAGCTGAGAAGAGAAAGGACAGGGTGGGGCGTGGGGGCAGGAGGAGAGGGAGGAGTAGGGTTGGGTGGGCCGAGGGTCGCCAAAGAAAGAAGAAAGAAAGAAAGAAAGAAAGAAAAAAACTTTTCTTTTCCTTCACCTAGCGACTCCACCCTGGCCTGCTCTCCTCCTGTCACCTGAGTCCACCCCCCCACCACCCCCCACACACACACACACACACACACACACCTCACCAACTCCCCCCAAATGCTCTGACAAGGGTGGCTTTAATTAACAATACTGCACCCTTTTTAGCAGGGCAGTGCCGGAATGTATGTCTGTCGTCCACGCTACACATGAATGCGCGCGCGAACAGACACACACACACACACACACACACACACACAAACAGAAGCAGTACTTCTACAAAACCCACTTCAACACTGCATCCACCACACACATGCATTCACACACACCGAAGCATTACTTCAGCACAACACACACCACCTCTGCACCCATCCCACCTCTTTAAGGAAAAACAAAACAAATTCTTAGAGAAATTTTCCCTTTGAGCTGGTATAGTACAGCTCACATATGATCTCTTAAGACCATAATAGGACCTTCTTTCTCTGGCCTTTTCAACCCGACACCCTTTCTGTGGAACTCTCCAAAGACTGGAAGATCAGGTTCCATTCCGACACGTCCCTTTCCTTACCCGGCAAAGAACTCAAACCCCACACCAACACAGGCGGCAGGTGAGTGGGTTCTAGATTCTGTGTGGAACGTCTGCAGCGTAAAGTCTCAGACTATCTCAGTGTGTGTTAAACACTATTCTGTTTACATACAATATCATTCAACAATACATTGTCCCTCTCAGATGCACAGCTCCAAATCAACCCTGATGGTTTCAAAAACGACGTCAATACATTGTGCTTTCTAGTCTTGCCTAGTTTAATGTTGCCTCACGTTGTGTCTGCACTGTTTTCTACATTATTTTGTTTACAAACAGTCTCAAAGGCCTCTGTTACAATTATGGCTCTCAAATGCAGAGCTACTTATTGATTACTGATACAGTCAGTCCAGCTAAAGTCGAACTTTTAAAATGCATGTATACACCTTAGTCTGGCTGAAATCAAACCAAACTGCACTAATCATAATTAAGAGCTAAGACACCCAGATAATTTGGTTCGGAAACTGAATTTCTCTTCAGGTATACGACAACCCCAGTTAACCAAGCTATTGACTGGCCTGGGCCAAAGGGCACTCTCCCTTTGGAAGTGATGGAGATACGGAGGTCCGTGGATCTCGTGCAATAAATCAACGTATATAAGAGATGTACCTACAAAGTATAAAGAAATGTACCTACAGTTCTGCTAACCATACTGACGTCTCTCATACAGCATTAATAGACTAGTGTGGTCAAGGAAACAGATTTAGGCGCTGTTTATACATATCTAGATATTTTCATGAACAGATATTTTTTGATCTGTTCATTTTGTTGATTATGTTTACATGTATCCAGTTGAATCCAGAAAATACAAAAATCAAAAATCTCCACTTTGGAAGTGATTTAAAAAAATATCCGTTTGAAGTGGCTAAAACTCTGTTTACGTGTAAACGAGAGGCCCAAATGGATTAAAAAACATCTAATATCTATTTATAAAATACCTAAATACATGGGCCTAAGTGTTTAATACGGCCTCTGATTGTGTCTACACTATTCTGTTTCAAAACAGCATCATTCCGCAACACTATTGTTACAACAGTGCTTCTCAAAAACACAACTACTTCATGGTTACGCAACGACACAAACTTTGACACAGACTGTTTAAGAGTTAATAAACTTGTGTGGACAAGGACAAATTAAGTTTCAAAAACTCTTTTTTTAAATGAAAGTAGAGCGATGTGAATGTATCCTGAGTCAAACCTGGTGCTCCAAGAGGAGGAGGGGTCGGACAGGGGTGGGCTGGGGGCTGTGACCTCAGTGTTAAGGGCAAAATTCTGCCCCTTTCTGCCCTATCCATCTGCCCCATGGGTCTCCAAACAGCAGCTGGTCAAGGAGCAAAGCGAAGCTCAGCCAGACAAGACCCAGCTTTGGGCCGTGACCGCATGCCAGACAATGCAGCCTTATGCAAGGGCTGTTATTCAGCTTGCTAAGAAAACATCATATTAATATTACATATTTATATTGACATGCAGCAGAGATTCCTGAACAACAGACATTCACACACACACACACACACACACACACACACAGAGCATGACAGTTATGACAACCTAAAAAACTGAAGTTGCATTGTGGCAGTTCTTTAGTACTCGTCTAAGAATTCTCTCTCTCTATCACACACACACACACACACACACACACACACACACACTGGTTTAGATGAAATAACATATGAGCATAAGTGAAAGCCTCACTAAATACAGCACACACTACCAAAATCACGATTCCCAAAGCATATTACAGCACACACCACCAAAATCATGATTCCCTGATGGTTTTATGATGAAAATGGGACTCACATAGTAGAGTAACATGAGAGTGAGTGGACAACGGCTGCATTTCTAGAAAGCACACACACGCATTAAACTCGCACGCTCACACAAACGTTGCATCGCACTGTTTCCTGCCCCCTCTCACCCGTACAGTTTATGGGCAACTGCACTGAAGTGCAGCGTGGAAGAAGTCTTTCCAGTGTTCCACCAACAATGTTAAACAACCAGACTGAGGAGCTGGGAGCCGCCACCAATAACTCTCATTGGCCCTCAACCACACTCAAAGCCCACCCAAGAAGGGCTGTGAGCATGTTCTCCTTTCCTCTAACAGCTCTACCAGGGACCGCAAGTACAGTGTGTGAGTGTGTGCCTGTGTGTGCGTGTAAGTGTGTGCATGTGCATGTCCATGTTCATGTGTGCGTGTGTGTGAGTGTCTCTGTGTGTGCATGTGACTATGTATGTGTGTGTGTGTGTCCATGTGTGTGAGAGAGCAAGCCAAACTCATGTAGCAGCAGCAGGAGCGGGTGTGTATTCTGTGGACCGTCTGTGCCAAACCTGATAGCTTCAGCAGACTGTCAAACAACCAAAA
>PYXC01001489.1:490000-602500 GCA_015244755.2 Tenualosa ilisha
ACCTTCCGTGCGACAGCTCTGCAGACACTCCTTCTCTGTCACAAATTTATTCTGGTTGCCTAGGCAACCGCCGTAGTTGAAGATCTGGCACGCCATGAGCGAGGAGTTGTAGTAGTAGCGTTGGGTCATACCGAAACATGGACCCGTATCTGGCGCAGCCTGACATGACTCTGTAACACACACACACGCACACACACATTTCCAGAAATACATACTGCAATATTCATGTTTGGATGTTACTAGCTGCCTGGCAGTAGACACTTATGGCTTACACTAAAGCTGCCTTGGTGTCACAGTCTCTACACAAATGCCAAAGGCTGAGGGTTCATAAAATTGGATTAAATTGAAGTGGGCAGCAGTTGTCCGGGTACAGACCAGCCCCTTACCTTGTCCCCCGAAGAGAGGCACATCCTCGGTCATGACCCCTGAGCCCTCCTCATCCGCCGTGGGAATCAATGCAACAGCCCGCCTGACCCTCTGATAGACAGGATGGATGGATGGATGAATGGAGAGACAGATTGATAGATAGATAGATAGATAGATAGATAGATAGATATGTAAGTAGATAGATAGATTCAAGATTCAAGATATTCTTTATTACATGCCTTTATTACATATTACATTCATTCATACTAGCATAAGAGAGTAAAATTCTTGTGTTTTTGCTCCTCAGAAATAAATAATTCATAAACTGTGTTTAGTGTTCAGAGAGAGAGAGTGTGTGTGAGAGAGAGGGGAAATATGGATAGATAGATAGATAGATATATAGATAGATAGATAGATAGATAGATAGATAGATAGATACTTTAGCTTACATGACACACACAGAAGACTGAAAGAGCCAAGCGGGCAGAGATATTAACAGGTGAGTGTGTGTGTTACGTGGCTAATTAGAGAGGAGGAGTTCCAACCATACCTGAGACACAGTTGTGTCGACAACCACCGTTTCCCCTGGGGTGCATTCCCCTGTAGATGGACAAAATGGGAAGAAATTGAGAGAGAGAGAAAGAGAGAGAGATGGAGATGAAGTAAGTATGATGAATATCACAAACCATACAGTAAATGAGAGGTGCTGTTTTTTTGTTGTTGTTTTTTTTCATTAAAAATGTTATGTTGAAAAGCACCTTTGTTCTCTTTGATGCTGATTGTGTCTTCACTCATGCCCTGCTCTCTCACCACACGCTTGAAGTCTTCTATCAGAGTTTCACGCAGTTCTGGGGTACGGCCTGCAGGGGGCAGTAGAATATGAAATTGTATGATTTGTATGAAATTGAATATGTATTCAGTCACGCTGAAGGTATAGAACACAGTCTGAAGATATGTATCTTGTTCCTGTTGATCCACAACCACTACTCCACATTTATTTATATCTTATGTAGCAAATATACCACAAAACCAACATGGGTCACTGAAACCAATTCAGACAGTTATCTAAAAGCACCTAAACTGGGATTCACTTGATTAAAATAACTTCTACTCTGTAATAGAGAATATTGGAACAAAAGAAAGTGGGTTCATAAGCATACACATGGACACACAATGCTACATCTCTGGTGGGGTTTTTAAAAGCATTTAAAGTAGTTCCTTGTTAAGACCTGATAAAGGCAGTAAGCTATACCAAACTATTAGCTCATCAACAGAGATGCCATTTTGATAAAAAAGATTCTCTCAATGTTCAATCTGTTTAAACCAGTCATATCTAAGATGAAAACTATTTGGAGTGCATGTGTTTATCAGTTGTCATACCTGCTGAGAACTTCGAGTTAAGAGTGAAAGTGTGTGTGAGAGAGTGTGTGAGAGACTTTAAACCGAACATGTCACCTGGTATGGCGTAGCACCATATCAGGAACTAATGAAGGCCAGAGAGGTGTGTGTGTGTGTGTGTGTGTGTGTGTGTGTGTATGTGTGTGTGTGTGTGTATGTGTGTGTGTGTGTGTGTGTGTGTGTGTGTGTGTGTGTGTGTGTGTGTGTGTGTGTGTGTGTGTGTGTGTGTGTGTGTGTGTGTGTGTGTGTGTGTGTTGTGTGTGTGTGTGTGTGTGTGTGTGTGTGTGTGTGTGTGTGTGTGTGTGTGTGTGTGTGTGTGTGTGTGTGTGTGTGTGTGTGTGTGTGTGTGTGTGTGTGTGTGTGTGTGTATGTGTGTGTGTGTGTGTGTGTGTGTGTGTGTGTGTGTGTGTGTGTGTGTGTGCGTGCGTGCGTGCGTGCGTGCGCGTGTGTGTCAGAGGTAACCTACATCCGTTCAGGTGCTGAGGTAAAAATATTCCGTGCCGGGTGTCGTCTATTCCGTGTTTGCTCCACAACGGAGGAAACACTGGCGGAGTGTCAGCTGACTTACCGTAGAGTATGACTGAAGTGGACCTGCTGCCGCCCTGCTTGCTCTTATACATCACTATAAGGGCATACTCGTCATAGTTTGTGTGCACTACATAGGCGTCCACGTCCATGTCCCATCCTGGAAACAGGAGATGCACATAAAGCACGTTGGATCATCTCTCGTTATACCTAAGGCCAGTCCCATATTTATGCTCATTGTGAAGTTCTGGCTGGATCCTCAGAGTGTTCCAGGCAGGAGAGTGATATATAATTTGACACAAGGAAAAGTATTGTAGTTTATGACATTGCTGGACACTATAGGATGTTTGGACGGACAGTGTCGGTGTTAAATAAAACATTAATTGTACGAGACAACAAAACCCATCCGTGTTGTAAGTTGCATCATGGATAGAGAGCATGCAGGAGCAACAACAAATTATGTCATCAAAAGGCGATATTTACATCACGTTTATGTTGATATGTTTATGTTTATAGTAATTTTCCAGACATGTTTGTTCAAAGCCGTGTAGGCCTAGCCAGGCTAGAGCCGCCTGGTACTTCCATTCATTTTTTTTTTATTTAGGGACCAGGCGTAAGCCTCAGTTTGCACTGTTTCTGAGCTGAAAGCGATAACGTTGAAGTCAAATGGTGCGTTTCAGCGCATTACATAGTTAACTGAAATATTGGTATAAACATATTGGCATGATAGAAGCATAATAGAGATATTTATGATTGCAAAAATACAGTTCCTGGTTCTGTCTAGTTCATGTCCGATAAAGACAGAGACATATCATTTGGAGAGATGTGTCTTTGTTAATTGTGCACGTGTGTGTGTGTGTGTTTGTGTGTATTGGACTTACTGGACACGTGGTATTTGAATCGGCCAGGTGTTTCGGTCAAATGATAGTCACCAGATATCTGTTTGCAGATTCCGTTCCTATATACAGATACACAAGTGGAAATAGTGACATGAATACGTATGAACACAGTGACATGCACTCATTTATGTCTGTGTGTGTGTGTGTGTGTGTGTGTGTGTGTGTGTGTGTGTGTGTGTGTGTGTCTGTGTGTAATAATAAAATGTTAACATTTGTATGTACACAGATAAGTAGTGCAATTATGGATTTTAATGTTAGAACCACTAAAAACAAAACAATCCTTGGAACAACTAAGCCTTGTGTTAATTTCAGAACAACCACAACCATCAACTGTATCTCAGTGAGCCCACTTCACCAAGCAAACTGTAACACCCCATGTGACACAACTTTTCCGCAGAAAAGAACAGAGCTCACACCCACGTCCGACCAAATCTGCATGCATTACAGAAACATACAAGGCAGTTTGTGTGCAACAAACCTGGACATAGTCCTGGTCATGCTGATTGTGTCTGCTGTAGACTTCTCCAGCTCCAGTGTGCCAACAGGAGAGGGTGAGTGTCCATGATGTCCTTTGTGTTTCTGCATCCATGGGCAGTTGGAGGCTTTGGCCACATCATACCACTTCCCCATAAACTGCACACACACACACACACACACACACACACACACACACACACACACACACACAGAGAGAGAGAGAGAGAGAGAGAGAGAGAGAGAGAGAATGTGAGGGAGTGGGATAAGTAATCATACCTCAATGAAATAGTACAAAGTACACAGAACAAACAAAAGGACAGTTCTAAGCTAATACCCCTATTTAGATAGATAGATAGATTGAATGATAGATAGATACATAGATAGATACTTTATTAATCTAGACAGAAATTAAGGTGTCCAGTGTCTTAAAAAATACACAGCATATAGGCACACAGACTTTTGAAATAATCCCTGAGGACGAGTGTAAAATGATTAAAAATCCAGTCTGTAATGGAGGTAAATCAGGCATCAGTAACATAAATCAGTGCAGCAGTGAAAATGTAGCCTACAGTCCAAGAAGTTCACAAACATACCATAGCAGAAAACACACATGGTTTAATACATAAAGGTACACCTCTGGGTAAAAAACGCTAAGTAAAAAGTTACGTTGTGCATCCAGGGCTTATAAGTAAATAAGTAAGTAGGTGAAAAGGAAACAACTGTGAAATTCCACTAAAGCAGAGAGACAGTGAGGGCTTATTTACAACCAAAATACTGAGATCAATCCAAAAAAGACTCCTCAATATTCAGACTGAACCCTTTGGAAAGACACTGGAGGCAGACATGGTTTATGGGTTACTGTGTGTGTGTGTGTGTGTGTGTGTGTGTGTGTGTGTGTGTGTGTACATTGAACAGGATAGATTGTCAACACTTCCAAACATTCTAGAAGTTTCCATGCATCTAGAGGCCTTGTTTCAGGTGTAGTTTTCAACATATTTAACATAAAACCTCAAACAGACAAACAAGGTCAGACAGTATTTTATTTTCCCCAGCAGGGTAAAGAGTAAAATTCCGAAGCCAAATTGAGACAATTTTATAGGTCAACTACATATTTTTTACCGTTCTCTGATCTAGATGGAAACTTTATTAAAAGGATATTAAGACCCTTGCAGTAAGTTGTACTGTAGAGCTGATATCTGTGGCAGATACACAAATTGAAAGACTCTATTGTCTGGATGGAGAGATGGAAGGGAGTGAGTCTCTTACCCGGCCCAGGTCGAAGTTCTCCTGTGTGGGCAGGAGGGGTTCAGAAGGCAGGGGTCCCGCATGGAGAAGAGCCACTAGGGCCCCCAGGA
This sequence comes from Tenualosa ilisha, assembly GCA_015244755.2. NCBI lineage: Eukaryota > Metazoa > Chordata > Actinopteri > Clupeiformes > Clupeidae > Tenualosa > Tenualosa ilisha. The sequence continues at coordinate 495,021 of PYXC01001489.1, forward strand.
GGATCACCAGAGCTGCAGCCTGCATCCTGTCTCTGTCTCTCAGGCAAATACACAGACTAATACTAAGCGTAGAGCTCTGGTATACTGACCCTGCTAGGCTGTCGGACATCGACCCCCACTAATGTGAGTGTGTGTGTGTGTGTGTGGGGGGGGGGTACCTCTTTGTATCACACACATGCATGTGTTACATGGCTTTACTCCAAACAGACACCCACACACACACATGCACACACACACACACACACACACACACACACACACACACACACACACTCCCTATGCATATTATGTAAAAAAAACAGCAAACAGGGCAAAGTTCTCATCATGTTTGGTTGTTTGTTTGTCTTTCACTCCAACTTTCAGCTAAAGGGGAGATCTCTTTTAGGGAGGAAAGGTAATCCAATGTGGACACACCTGCACACACACACACACACACACTCTGGCGTTGACACAGAGTAGCATTTAGCTTTGTGTAGTCATGTCCAGATCGTTGCCATGTGTATGTGTTGTGTATGTCTACTATGTTTAAAGGAACAGTCATCTTACAGCAGTGTTGGTATTCTGCACCTTTTGCAAATAAAAAAGATTTGGGGCATCTGACATAAAGCGTTAGGCTTCTATTCTCTAAACTGGCATCATATCTGACAGGCTGTGAGTGGCCATTAAAGTGAAGTGGATTATTGAACAGATTTGAAATGGTTGTGCAAAATAGGGCAGCCCTCTCAGAACAGTCAAGGTGAGGGCTCTGTCAACAGTATTGATCCCGCTGCATTTCACCAGGCCAGCTAACCCAGACAGCCAGCGGGACGAGTTTGTCCTGTTTCTCACCAGGCCTGCCAACCCAGACAGCGAGTGGGACGAGTGTGTTCTGTTTCTCACCAGGCCTGCTTACCCAGACAGCCAGTGGGACGAGTGTGTCCTGTTTCTCGCCACTTGCATTGTGGTCTATGGTACATCATTGTCAAGTCAAATATATACATGAATCTATATGTATGTTTGGATTGGTTTGGATTGGATTGGAATATCTTTACGCAAAGCCCCTAGGGGCAATTTGATTCACCTCAGATAGCCAATACAACACACAGTCAAGCATGTAAGTGAAGACACAGAAAATAAATGTAGACATTTATACAATGCTACATAAAAAGCATGCCATGCCATGTACTTTACTCCACTCAGATGGCTTTAAGAGTCACAGCCTACACCCAGCTCTAGCCTCGTCATGAAGGGCAGGTAGATATGCCTGCCATGCTACATGGAGTTCACAATATAAATTGTGATTAATTATTCAAAACAGTCCTGTTGGATTGCCAAATGCATTAAACTTTGATTCTTTGCTTATTCTTAAATTATTAATTCTGCAGTATGCTGGAAAAATATATAAATTAATAAATAAATAAGAAATCGTCTGGAAACGGAGAAGTTTGGCCTGTGTTGCTCTTCGGCACCCTCTGGTGGAACTATGGGGCTATGCACAGAGCTCACCGGGTTTCAAAGCAAGTGACATTTTGGCATGAGGCAGAAACCCCAGTTTACTGACTCCCCAATGTAAACCACTTACTGTCTGTGGATTAGAGCCATTTCATGAATAAACTAGATGGTGGTGGTGACACCATCTCAACATGAAGTTCAGAACCCTAGTCCTCTAACCAAGTCTTGCTCTTGTACCTATAGAAAATGATAGCCTGGCTTTCGTGTCCAATTACCTCAGTCTGAGATTGAGTTTGATCTGGATTCCTGAATGTACATTAAAATTGCCTCCATAGTGTTAGGGGTAAATGCCTGTTTTTGACTGGTTCAATATATTGAGCTTTGAAGCCTTTAAAGAGGCCCAGTGCAACTATTTTAGCTTAATTTACCTTAATTTAAAAGGTTAAAGGTCGATTGGTGGCTGTTTTGACTCCCTCTAGCTGATCTGGGCGAAGATAAGGAAAATGCAGGGCCTGGCTGGTGAGCCGCGGCCAAGTCTCATGGAAGGTCTTGTGAAGTAACGAACTGCTTTAAAGCACTACACACAAACACACTCCCAGATAGGCACCGGCTAGCTATAAACACAACAAAGCAAAGGAGACTCAAACATACATCATGGAACGGCCAAAGAACATGATGTTGGAGGAACAGAGAAAGAGGAAACAGCAGTGTTGTAAATTATCTAGTCCGAAGCTGTAGGGGGAGCTCTGTAGAGTCAAGTGTGAGCACAAACAGAAAGCAAGAAAAGGCTTTAATGATGCTGTAACACTGTGTTTTATTCAAAGCAAAGAGAAAATTTCACAAAATTGCATAGATAAATAGATATCATAGATATAGATTAAATATTCAGAGATTACAATGAATTAACTGCTAAAAAGAAACTAGATCTCAGGTCATCCCTGGTAATTATATGCAACTTTAAAGAATGACTAGAGTGAGGGGGCCATGTAATGTGGGAGTTCAATTTAGCGCAGGAAGCTGCTACTGATGGATCCAGGACATTAGTACTGTCTTCTCCCTTTATTGTGTAACAGCTGCATCAGAGCTCATTGCCTCACCAGGGTTGCATTCACCTGGAGATGACAGAGATTTTCATGTCATTTCATAACAATCATGATGGTTCTTTCCTTTCTCCATTCAGGGAGAGGCATGTTAAAGGGGTCATATTATGGATGAATGGAGTATTGTACCTTGTTCTTTGATGAATGTATTCAACTGTGATTTATTAGTAAACAAAAACTAACCCATCTAGAACATGTAATGGGTCTTTTCTTTTTGGATATATGGCGGCCCTGTGACATCACAGCCAGGTTTGGTTTGAATTCACGCATTTTTAGTGGTTATTTTTAAGTTCAGGATTTACATATAAGAAGGCGGGCATGTTCTTGACAGCCATGTGACTATGCACAACCATAACAGAGCAACATGGTACCTTTATTCTTCTTGATGCCAATTTTGTCCTCGCCCAAGCCTTGCTCTGTCACCAGCTGTTTGAACTTCTCGATCACTGTCTCTGGCAGTTCTGGAGTACGGCCTGAAGAGGGCAGTAGAGTGACATTTACGTTCACAGATGATGTAATTTGGAAAATACATTTTCATCGACTGAGAAACAGCATTTAGGGTTGAGTAGGTAGTGGGCCAAAGATAGGACCCATTATGTGCAGCCTTAGGTAAACTCATTTGTAGTGAGCTCTACACCCACCACACACACACAACCACACACACACACACACACACACACACACACACACACACACATCTCATCTTTTGAAATCAGTGGCTTCTTACTGTAAGAGAGGCTGTAAAACACCTGGTTCAGGTTGTATGCAGTCTAGGGACTCACCGTAAAGCACCACAGATGAACCTCTTTCCTCAGAGTTGCGCTTGTGTTTGTGTTTTACCAGCAGGGCGTACTGCTCATAGTCTGTGTCCACCACATACACGTCTACATCAGCATCCCATCCTCACCAGCCAGGAGGGAGAGGGAGAAGAAGAAGAGGAACAGAAGAAGAAGAAGTTGAGGAAATAGAACAATTAGAAGAGGAGTAAAAAGAGGAAGTAGACAACAGAGAGAAAGAAAGAAAGAAAGGAAGGAAGAAGAATTTTAGGATACTAGACTAAGGGTCATCTTCATCATTCAGTACATGTGAGGTGACAGAGGTGTTTTGAAAGCAAGAGTAGAGAACATACTGGAAAAGTAGTACTGGAATCTTCCAGGGGTTTGGGTCAGCTGGTATTCATAGGTGCTCTGCTTACAAATCCCTTGCCTGTGGAAAGACAGATATCTGACAAGTGCAAAGATATAACCAGGCTAGCGCCTCCTATCACCTCTGCTCAATATTGCATTTTGCTACAGTGCAAGTCAGGGATGATTACGGTTATTGCCAATCATTTTCACATTTGTTTCAATACAATGTCCACCTTTTCAAAATTTTCATATAGTGTACTTCACTAACACACATCTGAACACCCCAGTTAACATTTGCTGTAAAATGCACTACAGCCATCAAAATTCTTCATACTTCTTCATACGAAAATGACTAATGCTGACATAACTATAGCACATGCTGTCACTCAGCAGCACCTCCATGGCAATGAATCTGTTGTGAACACAAAAACAGAAACAACTTGTAAAATATATTGTATTTCTTTTAGGTCTTTGAATTTGACATTGTTAACTGTGCCGATGTGAGTATCTAGATATCTGCAAAACTTGTTCTAGGTATACATAATTTTGCTGGAGGTGAACATTGACTAGAAGAGGCATCCATGAATTCTGGATGAAGTAGTGATTGAATGCATTTTGTCCTACAGCAATGCAAATAAGAACACTGTTTGGCTCCCATAGTCTAATGTTGTTGTGAATGTGTTACTGTAAGAGTTTTGAAAAATAGACATTGCATTGCATTGAGTGTGAAAATGTTTGGCAAAAACTGTAAAGTACTCAGTCATTGGATCTATCTATCTATATCTATGGGTGTAAAATATCCATATGCATCTTGGTATGGAGCAAATAAAATGTGAATCAGTGTGTGTGTGTGTTTGTGTGTGTGTGTGTGTGTGTGTGTGTAGGACCTGGCTTTAGTTTTGGTCAAGCTGAATGTGTTTGCTGAGTCCTGTTTTTCCAACACCAGAGTGCCAACAGTGGATTCTCCTTTGTGCTTCAACCACCATGGACAAGTAGAGGCTTTGGCCACACTATACCATTTCCCCATGAACTAAAACAGAGAGAGAGAGAGAGAGAATCACTTGTTTGTCTGTTTTTTCTGAGGAAAGGTCAAAAGCATTCACACACAGGGTGTCTTAAAGATAAAGATCAAACAAACAAAAGACCAGAGGCTAGTGAAAAAAGAACAGAGGCTAGTGAAAAAGAACAGAGGCTAGTGAAAAAGAACAGAAGCTAGTGGAAAAGAACAAAGACTAGTGAAAAAGAACAGAAGCTCGTGAAAAAGAATAGAAGCTAGTGAAAAAGAACAGAAGTTAGTGAAAAAGAACAGAAGCTAGTGACACACATTCCTCTGGGAATGTATATTTCTGTCTAATCACATGATTCAAGAACAAAGTTTCACTCCTGTGTTAATCTTTTTGCTTGTGTTTATGATGGCTGCCTTTATGTAAAGAACTGATGTAATGGGGCTGGGGTCCCAATGTCTACTTATACAGATTTAGTATGTTAATTTCAAAGTCAAAGTGTACTTTATTGTCAATTCACTATGTAACAACCATTACAAAGAGGATTGAAATTACGTACATACAGTTCTCTGCATTAATAAATACTATGATCACTTGTTGGCTATATCCATGAAGAGGAGACTTAGTTATCAGTTATATTTAACAGATGAATCTGTTGATTCACTGAAGTGCACAGTGACGGCTGGATAGGCTACTTAACATCTGAGATATACGGCAGCTGCAGCACCTGAAAGTCTGTACTGTCTGGGTGGAGAGATGGAAGGGAGTGAGTGTCTTACCCGGCCCAGGTCGAAGTTCTCCTGTGTGGGCAGGAGGGGTTCAGAAGGCAGGGGTGCCGCATGGAGAGGTGCCACCAGGGCCCCCAAGAGGATCACCAGAGCTGCAGCCTGCATCCTGTCTGTCTCTCAGGCAAATACACAGACCTAAGCGGACTAAAGTTACAGCATGCTGATACAACTGACGTGCACTGGATGTGTGTGTGTGTGTGTGTGTGTGTGTGTGTGTGGCAGTGATTAAGAGGCAAACATGCTGACACCTCTATTCAAATGCACAAACACAGAGGTCAAAAGACCCTCACAGAAGACACGCACACACACACACACACACACACACACACACGCATGCACACAAATACACACATACACAAACGTTCCACATAAGGACAAACATCCCACAAGTACAAAGTTCTCATGTCATATCCTCTGTCCACACATAAACACACACACACACACACACACACACACACACACACAGAGAGAGGGGTCAAATCAAGAAAAGGTCTAATAGTCAAATTTTCATCAATCATTTACAATTTACTGTTCCTGGAAGGAACTTGCCTAACATTGCACCAAAGTGGCGTGAGCTGAAAGCCATTATACTACATTGATGGCAAGCGGTTTCACTGAGTGTGTGTGTATGTGTGTGTGTGTGTGTTTGCAGAAAGACGAGAGGCGAGATGGAGATAGATAAATAGATAGATAGATAGAAAAATAGATGGATAGATAGATAGATAGATAGACACTGTAGAGAGACAGACAGATAGATAGACACAAAATATATAGATAGATAGATAGATAGATAGATAGATAGATAGATAGATAGATAGGAGGCGAGAGGGGAGTGGAGGGAGGGAAAAATAGACCACACCCCAAAGGAAACATGAATATTGAATATATAATAAATTAATTAATTAAACAGAAACTTTTGTGTTTAAAGACTGTCTGTTTGCCCAACATATACACATATACACACAATGCACAGAATCCAGAACTCTGACGACTCATTTTCACACACATTTTATTTCATTATTTGACAAGTCATGAATGTCTCCAGTGCCTTTTGGCCAGTTTGTCACAGCCTGAGCTTAACAGGGACAGACTTCACTACTGTTTGTAAACAGGAGGGTGGGTAATATGGACACAACTAACAACCAGTAGAAATACACTTGAGCTACATGCAGTATTACTGCATAGGTAACAATGGACCGCTGTGCTAACACGGATGCTAATGGGTGGGAGAGTAAGGTGGAGGATATTGATGAGGATGATGATGATGGGGATGATGATGATGATGAAAAAATAATGAGGATGTTGATGCTTCACGATGAGGAAAATGATGAGTTGAGGTGATGGCATTGATGTTGACTTTCTAAAAGAAATGTTGAAAGGATGTTAAAAAAATAAAAAAGATTTTAGAGAGAAGAAAGTTGGTTGCAGGGTGATGTTTTAAACTTACCTAGTAGTCAGAGGGTGGACATTTTTCTGTCAGATAGAAAGATAAAAAGGGAATTAGAGAAGTATTTGTGTTTGTGTTTGTGTGTGTGTGTGTGTGTTAGAGAGAGAGTGTGAGTGTGTGAATAGAGACTAAGTGAGAGAGGGAGAGAAAGAAAGAGAGAGAGAGACAGAGACGGAGAGTGTGTGTATATGATTGTCTGACAGTGTGAGTCTGTGTATGCGGTGGTAAGAATGACTCAGTTAGTGAGTATGTGCTTTAGAACAGGAGTTCTCCAATATTATTGTGCTAGGGACTCATCATAATTACAACACAAATGTATCTCAAAGTCAAAGGCAAAGTCAAAGTCAGCTTTATTGTCAAAAGCCACATGTACAGGCTGCACTGTAGAGGTTGCATCTGTATTGGCTTAAAGTAATTTTAGTCTTACATGGTTTTGAACTCTTAATAACATTTTAAAATGGACATGTTATTGCATTTGGCAAAACTTGAAGGTATAAAGAAGCACTTTTAAAAGGATTGTTTTTTTTTGTCAAATGTAGGCCTACAGTGTAAAAAAATTGTCATCCATTGTGTTTGCAGTTAATGTTAATGCCTGAGGAAAGAGTTTTGACAGATTGATGTCATGTGTCAACAGATACTGATTTTTCTCACAGGAGACAAGTTTCTATTTTGTAGCAAACTTTTTCCAGACCCCCTCGCAATATACTGAGGACCTCTAGGGGTCCCTGGACCCTACTTTGAGAACCGATGTGTGTGTGTATTTATTAGTGTGGGGGGGTGGTGTGTGTTTGTGTGTTTGTCCAACCTGGTGATGGTGGTGGGGTGAGAATGGACTCCTTAGGGAATCCACGACCCTCAGAAAATGTCTTGAACTTCTGAATCAGTTCGGGCCTCAATTTCTGTGTGCGACCTGGAGATATATCAGAGGACATGCCATGAAGGTACTCACACACACTTACACACACACACACACACACACACACACACACACACACACACACACACACACACACACACAGCTTCTTACCATAGAGAGACACTTGTGAATACTCCCTGTTCATCTTCTTGAATTTGAACACGATCGCATACTCAGTGTAATTGGTTTCCACCACTGTGATGTCCTTCATCTTGTTATGCCCTGTGGCCAGCAGGAAAAACAGGATAAAGATGCACTATTGTAATTTACATTTACATTTACATTTAGCATTAGCAGACGCTTTATCCAAGCACTTACAAAAGAGATAACATCAAGCTACAACACAATGAACAACAAGGATGCATATTGCTAACATAGAATCTGCGCTGTTTAGTTGAAAGTGCAATAGTGTAACACAATGTAGAAATTAAATTATTAAGTGCATTCTCAAGTTTACACAGGAGATATTCTTGGAAGAGCTTAGTCTTCACGAGTTTCTTGAAGGTGAGAGGTATCAGTTGATCTGGTAGCATTGGGAGGTCATTCACCAGCGCGGAACAGATATGAGAAGAGTCTGGACCGACCTGCACAAGGTTGCCGTGCTAGAAAACGTTCTTAGAGAGCGTAGTGGTCGTCGGTGACATAGGCTTCAGAAGGAATTCAAGTAGATGGGAGCAGAGCCATCATTCACCCTGTAGGCCAACATAAGTGCCTTGAATTTAATGCGAGCAGCCAAGGGCAGCCAGTGAAGTTCAATGAACAGAGGTGTGACATGTGCCCTTTTTGGCTGGTTAAAGACCAGACGTGCAGCTGCATTCTGGATCATCTGTAGCGGTCTTACTGCACAGGCTGGTAGGCCTGATAGGAGGACATTGCAGTAGTCAAGACGAGAGATAATCAGGGTCTGGACCAGGAGCTGGGTTGCATGTTGGGTTAGGTACGGCCTGATCTTTCTTATGTTGAATAGGGAAAAACGGCACGACCGAGCCACAGAGGCAACGTGATCTGCAAAGGTCAGTTGGTCATCGATCATGACACCTAGGTTTCTTGCTACTTTGGTGGGAGGAACAGACAGGGAGTCGATCTTGATACTGATGTCGTGATGTATGGCTTGTTTGGCTGGGAGGACCAGCAGTTCAGTTTTGGAGAGATTTAGTTGGAGGTGATGTCCTTTCATCCATGCAGATATATCGGAGAGACGTGAGAATGTGTGACAGTGAGTGTATATGTGCATGTGTGGATGGAGTGATGATTGAGGAGGTGATGTAGTGCGAGGGGGTGCTTGTGAGATGTGGTAACGTAAATGTCTGCATGTGTTTATGATTGTGTGTGTGTGTGTTTGTGTGTGTGTGCATGTGAGTGAATGAATGACTGTGGTGTGTGTGTTTGTGTTGTGTGTGTGGTGTGTGTGTGTGTGTGTTTGTGTGTGTGCGTGTGAGTGAATGAATGACTATGTGGTGTGTGTGTATGTATGTGTGTGTGTGTGTGTGTGTGTGTGTGTGCTTCAGAGCAGGCATACTCACGTGTACTGAAGTAGTTGAACACACCAGGAGTGGCAGTCTTCTCATATATATAGACTGTACTTTTACAGCCTGAGGACCTGTCCACAGGATAAGAAAAGTCCACATGAGACACGTGTTCCTTTGTCCGGCCTGTTTCTCCTCAACATAACTGAGCTCAGTTTACTGGGAGATTTTGACTCAAAGTGTGTTTGACTGACAGTGTCTCAATTGTCTTGGGTATTTTGATTTATTTATTACAGTGCAAAGGAAAGCAAAGCAAAGCAAAGCAAAGCAAAGCAGTGCACCGTTCTGTTATCCAGTGGCTTTTTAGTATCGTCTTTTTGTTCTTCCAGGATTTTTCTGTGCGCAAAACACCTGGAAACTTCATTCAATTCATTTCAAAGGCCTCCAAAATTCTAGGTGTGCTATACGTTTTAACCTTTCTGCTACTTGTAGTCTTTTTTTTTTTTTAAATTATCTGTGATAAACGAGCAAACCAACTAATTACTATCCATTACTATTATTATCTTTTCATCTAACTGAACAAGGCCTATTAATGAATTCATTTTCAATTTGCTGAAGCAAGCCTCTTTACTTGTTCCTCAACTCTCTGAATTATCTATTTAACACAGATAATCTGCTTTCATTCATTCTATAATTACCTCTTCACTAATTCCACTTTTATCTATTAATGTGACTTAATAGACTTAAAGTCTTTGGGTTGTGATTTAATTTACTGTTATCTACCTAACTACCCAGTATTACCTGTAAACAATCAACCGTACACTTAAAGTCAATTTTATACTAAATAAAAACATAAATAAAAATTGCTCAGTAGTCTTTTATCTAATTAAACTTGGCCTATTAATTAGATCACTTTATATGTGGGTGGCTGCTTAAGTCTTTTTGCGTCTTGCTCTCAATTTCACACGTGGTTCATGTGTAGCACAGTAAAGCGTCTGTAATGCATAAATTAATTAAAAATGATCTTCAGCATTAAATCAGTGTTATTGATTAGTTACCTGTCACTATCCCACCCATCTTTTCTTATTTCATCTGAACTTTACAGGACATTACACATAAAACAAGAATTTTCAGGAACATTTTGTTCTCCTTTGAGCCCTCGTTCTTGTGGTCACGTAGGCTTGATCAAGACAACCCCCCTATCATACCAGCTCTTACCCTAAGTCTAAGCCCAGGCCCAAGCCCCAGGCTCACCACACAGGGCCCAGACCTGCATGCCAGCTCTTACCCTAACCCTAAGCCCAGCACCAAGCCCTTGGCTTTTCCCATAAGACCCAGAGCCTAGCCCTTAGTCGTGGGCCCACCACACAGGGCCCAGGGCCAGCAATTACCCTACCCCTGAGCCCAAGCCCGAACATCAGGCTTGCTCTGCAAGGTCTAAGGCTGCCTACCACCCCTTGCCCTAACCCTAAGCAAAGCCCCAAGTCCCAGGCTCTCCACACAGGGCCTGGAGTTATCTGCCCACACTTGACCCCATGGGTCCGACACACTCAAAGTGCATGAGAATTCACACCCATTCTTCTCTGTGAGATTCTTTGTCACACAGATAGCATACGCATATCTCGTAAAAAAAAAAAAACGAACAAAAAAAACGTCAGGTTTCCAGCGGTGTTACTCGCTAGTCGCTGTGATGAACGATTTGCGAGACAGTGGAATTTACTTAAAAATACTAATGTTAATACAGCTCTGCATCCATCTCATACCCATTCTTCTTAGATGTAGCATATGGCCCTTGTAATGACTGAGAGAAGAGCTTACAAGTAAACATAGTGAAATTACCCAGACAATAGCCTAGGGCTCATAGGGTTACTATAGCCATCTTGACAGAACTCTCCCCATTGCACAGTATTAGACAGTATCTCCATTTTAGTGTCTAACTGACTCTCTTTATCAATCTTTAACATCAGTTGAAGTCCTGTGAACATATTTCTACTTGCCTTGTAACTGTTTAACTGTCTAAACTCTCCTCTTTATTCTACATCTGTTTCTTTTTTACTGTCAATTTGTAATTTGCACTTTAATTTTAAATTTAATTTAAACTTTTGCTTTGCATCTACTGTGTAATTCCGGCAAAATTGCAAATCTATCTAATCTAATTTTGTTTATTTATCTTATCTGTGGGGGACCATGTACAGTTATTACCATAAATGTTTCCATTTGATGAACTGTACCAGAGTTAGCCTAAGGCTAATTTGCATCTGCAGGGCACAATTAGACAGTCAATAGACACCAGACACAGGACAACACTGAGATAGGAACAAGGTGTGAACTGAAGCTTAGCCTTAGGTTGTGCTGAAGACATACAGTAGATAGATTTTGCCTCACTGTTAATAACATTTAGACTTTTCTAAATGCTCTTTTTTGTGTCATTCAAATTAAAAATACTTTTCTACTTATTCCTCCTCAAGGAAGATTGGGAGAACCAGGTTAGAACTGCTGTACAGTCACACACAAGCATGCATGCACGCACATGCACATGCACATGAGCACACACACACACACACACACGCACACACACACCTTAAGCTCCACATTGTCATATTGACGTTTCCATTGGGCTGGGGGTCCACATTCCCCATGGAGATTGTCAACTTGTTTCTGTATGGAGCAAAGCCAGGGGAATCATAAGCCAGGCCCACCCGATACCACTTCCCTGCAAACTGAACACACACACACACACACACACACACACACACACCACACACGCACACACACACAATATGCACAATATATTAACCATTTTCTTGAAAGAGAAGTTCAACCCTCATTGGGGCAACACCATCACCACTACCAAGGAATTCCTTCATAACTGATGCCTTACTCAAAATCTTCACTCAAACCTCCGTATTGCTGTAAATGCCTGGGTACACATGTGTACACATTCTTATGTGTTTGGTCCAGATAGGATATTAATTTACATTAAAATGGGACAGAATATCTTCTGGGCAGTTTAATGGAAAATAGATTTTTTGGTAACATCCATAATGGCAGTAAAATGCCAGGATTGTTTGATGATGTAAATGATTATATGATATCTGAGGATGTGATGTATTCACCAGATGGAAAATGTATATATTGTATATGATTGTATATAATGTATATGCATATATTATAAATATTTAAATACTATTATGCTACTTGCTCATGTTCTGTCACATTCATAAAACTTACTATCTAACACACATAGGTGTATTACAGGCTATGAGTGATCAGGGGCATGATTCAGAGTACACAAGTACACAAGTTCACACACACACACACACACACACACACACACACACACACACACACACACACACACACACACACACACACACACACACACAGGGAGAGACCCATGATGTCTGTCAGATATTTCAGGCTGTAGGTGTGAGTCTGATTCACAGAAGTACACACACACACACACACACACACATCCACACACACACATGCCTCTTAGAGGCAGGCATTGATGCCTCTGTGTGCATAGGAGCCATGTTCTATTCATTACAGCACACTGGTCAGGTGGGAAGACCTTTGGCCCACGCTCTGTTTGCCAGGCCTGCAGTCAGTGTTGTCCTAACTCTGACCCCAGCTCAGCAGAACAACACTGAGCTCTCACCAAACACAGAGTCAGCGCACACACTGAGCCAGCCAATAACCAGGTCACCTCCACAAACAGCAGAAATTGTAAAGCAACACTCAGGGATGAACATTTAACAAAAAATATATAAACACAGATAAAACATTGGTTTGGGTGTATTTCATTTCCTCAATCTCAGTGTTGAAATAACGGATAAAATAATCAGTGACATTTTAAAAAGAGCTGATGCAGTTCTGTGATCTTCTGTCCTTATCTAAAGATGGTGCCTTGGATAGCCTACTCACCTTCTGCACATCAAAGTTCCTTTGGGGCTGGATGTCTGCCTTGACCTCCTCCAGAAGGAGCATCATCGTCATGGCGATGGTAAACAAGGCAAGCCTCATTGTTGCTGGAGGGTGAATGAGTGACAGAGAGAGGAATGTTAAGCACACTTGGCCGTAGCTTTGTCTACAGCCGCTGAAAAAGAACTGGAAATGCCTGAGCGCGGCCAATCAATTTCTTCTTTTTTTTTTTAGGGTGTACAGTTTTGGTACTTTTTTCTACATTTCAAAGGCTCCTCCTATTGAGCTGGAAAGCCAACCAGTGTCGTGCCAAGACCAGGAGGGACTGCAAACAGACCTCAATACAAAGTAGGAACCTGTAGGTCTGTTTGTCTTCAACAGAATGGCCAGAACAAACTGAAGACTTGCCAGTGATGTTCAGAGAACATTTGTCAGTCAGATTATCAGAAACACGGCTTTGATACAGGGCTGTGAATTTCAGTGAATGACATATTCCCAGGATACTTACATCAAATGACATGCTGTCCCAGTGTGTACTTTGCACATTTAACATCATAGCACTTATCCATGGCACAACCTAATAAGATCCTGCAACCAGGTAGATGCTTTTAATGGCTCTAGTTTCAAGTTCTAATGGTAGGCTATGTTATACACAAAGGCGCAATCCCAGTGTCCCCACTAACCCTACCCTCTAAACCCTCAAACACTTCTCCGTGGATGAAGCAGACTCATGTCATGTTGGTGAAGTCTTTGAGGATAACATATATCTATATATATATCATGAGAGAGAGAGAGAGAGAGAGAGAGAGAGAGAGAGAGAACTTTTTTGTACAGTATTTTGTACACAATTTGCATCTGTAGTCCCCTGGCAGGGCACAGTTACACAGTCAATAGAAACAGGCCAACATTCAACAACAAACAGAACAGACATTACAAATCATCCATAAGAAAACAAACAAGCACACATGGTAACACCACTGTACACACAGTCAGCACCATTGTGAATAAAGAAAGGTAAAGTTTAACACGTTTTCTTAGTAATCAGTGGGTGCAGTGTTGAGTGGCTTTCAGTAGAAGTTTAATTGAGATTTAAAATTGAGGCTTGAGGTATAAAGAGGTAGGTATAAACTAGGTGTAAACTGAAGCTTAGGATTGATAATGTGCTCAAAATGTTGCTCATGGTGTTAAATCAACAAAAAAATCAGTAGATTTTGATTAATTGTTAGTATGAATAGTACTTTGTTCTTTTTCTATTCCCACCATGTCAAATGCGCCAAATCTCACCAGCAGTAGTCTAGGCAGCATAATTTTCTGACTGCTCACATGGGAATCCACGCAGAGAATGCTACCCTTATTTCTTAACAATACCCAATGTCAATCCCTCAAAAACTTACAATTTACAACTGACAATTTACCCTTTCTCCAAAATACGTCTCCTCTGTGGCTCACGGTCTCTGTTGCAATGACGAACGTCAGCTTGCTTGAGCTTACCCAGACTCGGCAAGGGCACAGATGAGGAACTTCAACCAGCCAAGTCTAACCACATTCTGCGATAATATTCTGTTTAAATATTGGCCTAAGGGCACATCCTGGATGGCTGCTGTGAATAACATCTGTGTTTATCCACCCATCATATGACTTGATGACATTCAAATAAATTTGGAGATGGTACTAAAACAAATGGTCTGATAAAGAAGGACTTACATTTATCAGACACTTTTATCCAAAGTGACTTACATTTGGTCAACTATCAATTGTTCAGGGCCAGTCTCCCCTAGAGCAACTTAGGGTTAAGTGCCTTGCTCAAGGGCACAACTGTGGCAGCTGGGATTTTAACCCACAACTTTTCAGGCTACTTGCATGCTAGCCAGGTTACTTAACCACTACGCTACCACTGCCCATAACTGGAGATGCCAGGAATTGAACCCAGGGCCTCATACAAGCAATGCATGTGCTCTACCACTGACCTAGGGCTGGGGGATCATGTGCTCTACCACTGACAGGGCTGGGGGATCTAAAAAGGACACCTCAAAAAAAGAATACCTCAAATACTGGCGAAAAGTAACGTGTTAATTTAACATAGGGGAGATGGGTTAGCCTCCTAGGCTAGCTAGGGAAGGGCTGAGACAAAAAAATCACGCCTGGCATGTTGGCTTGCAGTAGGCCATGAGATCACACACACTCAATGCATGCTTTAACATAATGATCAGGAACATTGGTGTAACACCAGCCTCACAATTACAATTACAATTAATTACAATGCTCGCACACATTTACATTCAGTCACATCAACATTTCAGTCAAGGGCTGATCCAATCTTTTCAAGCTTAAACACCTCCAGCAAGAAATTGTTTCTCACTACTGAAAGTCCTGACCGTCTGTATGAAACAATTTTTTTTTTCATCAATTTTGGGGTAATAAAAACTCTACATTTCTACATTTCAACTCTACATGCCCCTTTGTTATTACTGCTGCTAGTGTAGCTTGAGTTCCATTTCTTCACGCTTTTTTTTTTTTCACTCACTGAACATGTAGATCCACTTGTGTGTGTTAATGATTCCATTAATCAGTCCCATTATCCCCCAAATAATGGGACTGATTAATGGAACCCATGTCCCCATCCATCCTCCTTCAGATGTTTATAGGGACTTTGTAAACTGTAAAGATTGGCCATCCTATGTGCTGCAGGCTGTTTATGACAATTCAATTCAATTCAGTTTTATTTATACAGCGCCTTTTACAATAGTATTGTCTCATGGCGCTTCACAGAAGGAGCACCCAAGAGCAACAGGGGCAAGGAAAAACTCCCTTATGTTCAGTTAATCTAGGAAGAAACCTTGGGCAGATCCACAACTCAAGGGGCTAACCCAACTGCCAGGGGTCATGGAGAAAAATTACAATCAGTAGTAACCATGACAGACTATAAGTTGCCTATGGTTTTAGCTAAGGTTCATAATAGTTCATAATAGAGTATTATCCCACTTTTACATTACATGGTAGTCAGTCTATAGGTGGTTATCAGGAATTACGGCTGGACAATGTAGCAGCGGCCAGGTATAGTGACAAACTCAAAGGAGTGAGATGGGTCATGGGGGTAACAGTAAGGGTCCATTTGACAGCGCCATTGTGAGGGGGGGTCAATCACAAAGCCTCAGGAAGGGGAGTCGGGCCCAGCATCGGCGTCCAGGAAGGTCCTCTGTGATGGGGAGTCGGTCCTGGCATGGGCCTCTCGTAGTGTTGGCTGTAGTCCACTCAGGAGGGGAGGGTGAGAGGAGTCTGCCAGAATGAGGCAGGGATGACACTCAGCAAAGATAATTGTGGACAGAGGAAAATAGTGAATTAGGCCAGGCTCACACATCAGAAAGCAAATGTGTAATTTGGGCATATATATATATTTATATTGAGAGATTTATATATATATATATATATATATATATAAATATTGAGAGAGAGCTGAAAGAGAGAGAGAGAGTTGTACGGCATGACACATGAAGGTTGTGTGGCGGCATTAGGCTATAGCAGCATAACTAAGGTATGATGCATGGTAACCCAGCACCACTGCAGGGATAGTCAGTGTGGGCAACTGGGGGCAACAGCAGAGGCAGTCCCTTCCAAAAGACCCATGAGAAGTGATGATTTGCCATGCACCATCCCTAACTATGGGAAACAATAAAGAGGAAGGCTTTAAGTCTAGACTTAAAGGTATTGAGAGTGTCCGCTTGTCGAATGTGGGGCGGGGAGATTATTCCACAGGAGGGGTGCACAGTAACAAAAGGCTCTTCCTCCTATCGTAGATTTTGATATTCTTGGGATTACAAGGAGACCAGCATTTTGGGATCTTAGGGTTCTAGGAGGGTGGTAAGGGACAAGTAAGTCTTTAATATATGTTGGTGCATCGCCCTTGAGGGCTTTGTAGGTTAGGAGCAGTATTTTAAAATCAATTCGACTTTTAATAGGGAGCCAATGTAGGGAAGCAAGGATAGGAGAGATATGTTCATATTTTTTAGTCCTGGTGAGAGTTCGGGCCGCAGCATTTTGTATTAGTTGTAGGTTTTTGATGCAAGTATTACTACACCCAGAGAACAGAGCATTGCAATAATCGAGCCTGGAACTAATAAATGCGTGTATTAATTTTTCAGCATCCTCAAAGGATAAGAACTTTCTAACCATAGCAATATTTCGTAGGTGAAAAAAAGATGTTTTTGAGATGTGTTTTACATGACTATTTAGAGAGAGGTCCTGGTCAATAATTACCCCAAGGTCTTTAACATTTGCATTACATGACAGTGACAGGCCACTGAGTAAGTTTTGGTGATGGGGTAGAGTGTTGGTCAGCTGTTTAGGGCCAATCATCATAACTTCAGTTTTATTAGAATTTAAACAAAGGAAATTATAGTCATCCAGGTTTTGATGTCTAGGAGACATGCATCAAGTTTAGTCATTGGCATATAGTCATTAGGCTTCATAGAAAGGTAAAGCTGGGTATCATCAGCATAGGAGTGGAAAGTAATACCATGTTTCCTTATAACAGATCCTAAAGGTAACATGTACAGGGAGAACAGCAGGGGACCTAGCACTGAGCCTTGGGGTACACCAAACTTTACTTTGGTATGGGTTGATGACTCATTATGAGCGTGTACAAACTGGTAGCGACCAGAGAGGTATGATTTGAACCAGGCTAATGCAGTGTCTTTGATGCCTATCATGTGTTCAAGTCTGTGTAGTAGGATACCATGGTCAATAGTGTCAAAGGCAGCACTAAGATCCAATAGGATTAATAATGATATATATCCATTATCAGATGCGATAAGGAGGTCATTGAAGACTTTAACTAGGGCTGATTCTGTGCTATGATTAGTTCTAAAGCCTGACTGGAAGGTTTCCTGGATATTATTGTCATTTAGGAAGCTACAGATTTGCTTAGACACTATTCTCTCAAGTATTTTTGAAACAAATGGGAGGTTAGATATGGGTCTGTAATTAGCAAGATGCTGGTAAGACAAATAGGAAATGTCCTGTAATGTATTTGGTTTAAGTTGCTCACTTTTGTGTAGAATGCCATTGCATTCGCTAAATTAAAATACTAATGATGCATGTCACCCATGGTGCATAAACTGTCAAATGGCAGGAAGCACACATGACACGAATGTCCTGAGCCAGTGTGACCTTTCCAAAAGAGCCCATCTGAAGTTGAATACTTAAGTATTTATAGACAAGTGCCATGGCTGAAAAAACATCCTTGACAAAAGCTAATCACTGTAGCGTATAAAACAACAGCCCAAGAGCCTCTCACAATGACCTGAAGACAACCCAAGGGAGTCCTTATAGACCTAGACTTTGCAGTTTCAATTTAAGGTAGTCTGAGGCAGCATATCGGGATTATGACAAAAAGCTAAAGCTTTCAAAAGCTAACTGACAGGGATTATTTACCTGAATATAGGCTACATGGCCATTAATCTGAGGGCTTACAGGCTACTTTTTCCCTCTCACTTCCTGGTCAGATTGTGTTGCTGGCGTCTGCAGGAGCCTTGCTTTCTCACGCTTTTGAAACCTCAACTGTCTAGTCAGCCCATTTCAGCTCTGTTGCACGATTCTCCAGAAGAGCATAAACGATGCAGCAATTTATCATCACTTGACCATGCTTTGCTGTTTAATTACCACCAAATGTTAATTCAGTTATCAACTAACTTTGCAAACAGCCTTGTCCACCATCAATTATGTTTTGATTATTATGGTGGTCACCTACACCTGCGTCAATAAATATAACAAGACATGTGAAGTTTGCAAGTCTCACCGCAAGCCACAGGTGTGTCATCATAACTTTGCTAACAGCCACCATCACTTTTGTTTAGGTCAGTTTTATCAAGTATTACCAAGTGTTTTGAAAGTAATTCTTACCGCAAGTTTCTTCACTCACTCCCCTATCTCTCTCTCCCCCTCTCCATCTTGCTCTCTTTGTGCAAGCTGGAGGTCTGCTGTAGCAAACATGCCTGTGAATTTGTCATAATTGGCAGCAGGTGTCTAATTGAAGGGCCCAGTTTCTTTATTGGGGGGGTCACACATGGGTCACACATTAACTTACACAGCTCCACCTCCAGTGGTCCAGAGGTATGTCTCCTGGGTCTACATCATCAGTTTTCAGAACTGAAGAAGCCCTTTGGATGAAAAGTGAAATGCCCAGTTGCCTACAACTTAGCACTTTTGACTTATTTTTCGCCCAATTTCTCTACGCCTTCTCTGCAAGTATCTCACTCGTACACCAGTACAGAGCCCATGTGATTGGGCCAGCCCAGTGTCAGGTAGGCTTTTGTTTTTATCATGGGCTGGCTGTAGAAATTTTTTTTGCCTTTTTTAATTAGGCCAGCTCAGAGATCAAGAGGATGTTTGTGTGATTAGGCCAGCCACAAGACAAATTCTTCTGTTCTGACTTCTGTTCTGTGATTTATTGGGCCGGCCACACAATGAAATGGAGTAGAATGGAGTAGAATTGGCCTAGAAACTTGTTATATGGATGATACGCACCTACTGCACCAAGACCTTTGCTTGTTGTTACTCACCTGCCGTTAAAATGCACATTGCACACACAGGCTCTCATACAGGAGTTTTGCAAACTGTCTCTACATAGATTCAAAGTTGATCTCTCTCTTGTTTACTTGTTTCTGGTTAGAGAAACATTTTGCCATATCAATGTGAAGTCTTTTGCCTCATTGAAATGTTTGTCTGTGGATGAAATACCCAAACATGTGTTGCAATGTCATCTCATATTATTATGACCGCCGCTAGCACAGCTAGTGCAGTGGGCTATAGGTGTCGCTCAAGTTCCCCATCTTCCCATTTTTTTTTGTTTTTTTCATGATTTTCGGTCTTCCGTCCCCAGGACACCAAAACACCGGGCACTGTGAAACTCACTGCGTATGTTTATCCACTTGAGTTTTAACATGGTCCTAGGGGGCCGCTTGCCACCTGCTGTGGCCCCCCACAAAGAACAGGTTGGTCAAACACGGTTTTCATGGAATAACTAAACAACCGTGGCACCTGAGCCGATGAAATTTAGGTTGTATGTAAATCTCAAGGAGCATCAAAAGAGCTCTCATGCACCCATGTGTGCTGTAGTGCCACCAGTTGACAGACCAGAAATGGCAAAATTGGTCAATGTGAACCATAGTGCTCCAGCTGACAAAATCTTAGTGGCACATAGGTGTCAAGGAGCTGCATCCAATGAGCCATTATACACCCATGTGTGGTGTAGCCCCACCTATTGACAGCCCAAACGTTGCAAAGTTTGTCTCTTTTCTTGTGATCACTTTTCTGTCAGCGATTCCTGGATCCCTGAAACAGTGGGTCCCTTGAAACTTGGTTGACATGTAGCCCCAGTAGGTGCATAGAAGCTTTTTGTGCAAACTCACTTTTGTACAAACTCACTAACTAAACTAAAATATTTAAGGTAAAACTTTTTACTAAACTATTTAGGTCCCCAGGGACAGCTCTTCCCCTGGGCTGGTCCCCCTACAAGAAATTAAATGCTTTGGCCAGTGAAATATCCCATGAGCTCTCAACCACCCTTGTATGGTGTAGCGCCACCTATTGATAACAATAATTTGTCAAATTGGCTGTTTTCTTTGGAAGCAAGTTTCTGTCTTTGGTTTCGGGGACACTGACACATGAGGCCAGTGAAACTTTGTTGGGCATGTAGCAAGATGTTGTTTGCATGGTGTTGACAGCAAGACAACTTGTGGTAATACTGGCTTTATAAAAAGTTCTCTATTGAATCTGTCCATACACTTACAGAGTTGGGGACACTTTGGTCTGTCTGTAGGAACCCTCTACTCACTATTACAAAGTGTAATGTTGTTTTGAGCTTTACTATGCTTTGAAAAATAGCGTTCTGTATTGGTGTAATAACACGCCCCACGCACTCTGACTCTGGCTGAAGTTCCTGTTGTATATGCCAGTACTTTACTATTTCAACACATTCTTTTGCACAATTACAATTTTGCACATCATTCTGCACTATCACAGCACATTATACAGGAATTTGCTGCTTGTGACATTCTTGTGTTTTTGTCTTGTGATCTTGTCTTGTTTAGTGTTAGGAAATCGTTCATCTGATATGCACTTTTTTTCTTTAGTATTAGTCAATGTCTTACCTGTTGTGCATCTCTTAGCGAGAAACGTACATGTCTAGCATATGCAGAGAAATTGACAATAGAGCTGACTTGACTTGCACTACCATTTTATCGCTTTTGGTTAAAATCGACAAAAACAAACTTTCTCACAACCCATCCGATTGACGTGATTATGCTACCAACTCAACATATGAACTCCTAATCATCCAAAAACAAACCTAGCAAGCATTTTACTCCAGAATTTCCCTTCACTGATTTTAAATTTCTGTGAGTGATTCTAAACACTCACACACCATACTGTAACACATGCACACACACAAACACACATGCGTTCATAATGCAATCACCCAATAAACCATGACAGCCAAAAATGTATACATCTTTTTTATTAATATTGATTCTCAGATGCCATTTTTTAAACTTCCAGAGCATGATATACAGCTAGTCGTTTGTTTTCTTTTTTTATTTGTGAACAAGAGGACCTCAGCGTGACAGAGCACACCTCAAACACCTCCCCTACACACACAGCACTGTCTACAGCCTGGAGACACGCAAGAGGGAGAGACACACTCTCTCTTTCTCACACACACACTCTCACACACTCTCTCTCTCTCTCTCACACACACACACATGCTCTCTCTCTGTCTCTCTCTCTCTCACACACACACACACACACACGCATGTTCTCCTTCTGTTCCTCTCGCTCGTTCTTTAAGTTCTGCCACCATTGCATTAAGTTGTTCCTGAGTACCGAAACAAAACCACAGGGGATAACAAACTCAGCAGGGCAAACGGCTGACCGACAGAATGGGGACTAAGGTGGGGAGACAAAAAGGATGGAGTGTGAGTGACCCAAGAGATTCCTCAGATGGAGGGGGGTCAAACAGGAGTGGCTTCACAGAACCATAAGGATGTCTCTGCATCTGGGAAATGACCATCTGGAATATTACACATATGTTTGTGTTGTGGTCCCCACGGCTAAGTTGAAAGGAAACAGTGAGATGCGATGCTTGCTGCCATAATGTTGGTCGACACGCCAACTCACAAGAATGAGAACATGTGGACAAGCTAAATATTATACTGTATACAGCTATATATTGCAATAAGTGGACCACTGATGAAACAACATTGTCTTTGCAGAGTGCATGTGTGATGTGTGGCTGTGTGAAATCCCAAATGAAGCTAACAAAACAGATATTTAAAATACAAGACACCAGTGCATTAAAAAAAAAAAAAAAAAAAAAAAAATAACCCCCAAAAAAAGAGAAAAAAACAAACACTAGCATATTTTAAATGTTCTTCATGATAGTGAAGAAAATGAAATGCACTGATACTCTGAACAACTTGCCTAGTCAAAACCGCAAAGTTAATTCCATGGGTAAGAGGAGGAAGAGAGGGGTTTCAGGAGAATAAAGGAAAACTGAAAATGCAGCGATGATGCACAGCACCACCCTGAGGCTGGAATGGTGAACTGCAAGGTGCTCTCTCCTGCTCCTGTGGAAATATCCTCAAAATAGGCTGTTGTGAGACACCACACACACACACACACACAGGTTTCATGACAGCTGCACAGTAGCAAGCCTGCAGACACAGCCCTGGTAGAACTGGCTGCACCATGTGATTTGGTGGATGGGGGAGAAAAAGTCATCATCAGGAGTTACATTGGGACAATGGGGAGGGAAAGTGTAGCCCTTCTGCCATAGACAGCCATCTGGTTGCCCTAGAGATGCGGCTGAACTGTGGTCTTGTTACAGGCTGATCTGGGGTCATGCTGAAGGATCATGGGAGATAAACACTTGAATTAAGGTGCTTCTCTTGCCCTCAGTGATACTGCAGCTTTCATCCACACTCTGTCCAGTGCATGTATCTGCACACAGTGTGGGTGGTGTGTGTGTGTGTGTGTGAGAGAGAGAATGAATGAGTGAGTGAGTGTATGTTCAAGATGTATGTTCAACAGAAAAATCAGAGCCTCAGCAAGATGAATATTTTGCTATCATGGGACTGATTAACACACACACACACACACACACACACCTATATAAAATGGATCAAAAGGACCCATTCAACACAAGTGACAAGTGTCAGGAGCAGGTCTGGCTAACAAACATGGAGGACGCTACGTGATCCACTCCTTCCTCCCCCAGTACATTAAAGCAAAGGTCCATTTCCTCCTGCAGCTGTGACACGTGCAACACAATCACAATAAAAAGCAAAAAAGACATACAGATTAAAATAGACCCATACATAAATTTCACTCACAAAATAACTTAAAATTACAAAAGAAGAAGTCAAATGCAACAACAAAAAAATACATGAAAAAGAGAGGAAAAAAAAAAAGAAAAACGTGGGTACAAGAGATAGCACAAATGTGTCGTAGGAGAGAGCTCTTCGTAAGTCTGCTCTGCCTCCCTCTTTAAAGCAGACACACTCCACTCATTTTCAAGTGGATGACTCGGCCTTTCTCACGCCCCCCATTCTAATCAATTGCCTAAACCTGAATGTTTTCAATTCTCCAAATTAAAACACAAGCCCTTGTAAAAATTGGTGTTTGCCTGTGAGTTTAATTGTCTTGTTTAATTATTTCTACGATTTTTGCTTTTATTATTATTCATTTCAATATTATTATTAGTATGTTGCTGTGGCACTTCCCTTTGTGCTAGACTGGATGACATGAGGCGAAATGTGGAGATATTACTAATCGTGAGGGTTGAGATGACACATGCACGTTTGTGTCCAGCATGCCCTCATGTGAGACATCAACACACACACACACACACGCACTCATTACTTTATAAACAACACAGGGAGAAAGTAAAGAGCACAAACATGAGAAGCTTTGGAGTGTAAGAATAGCCACTAGGGGGCGGTAGAGGTGACCCTTCCCATAGTCTGAAGACTGATATTTGGCTCAAAAATAATTATAGTGCTTAGAGGGATGCTTATGGTGGTAATAAAATATACATTTGACATATAGATATACGTTGTTACTCTGGAGTGACTGGAAAATGGGTTGGAATGAGCAGAGGAATGGAAAGAGATGCTGGCATGATGGAATCTTCTGGATAGAAGATTCAGGACGCAAACAGAGGTGCCTGAAAACCGGATAGGTGTGGATAGACATAGGAATGAGTAGCGATATGAGAGAGAGAGTGGGAGAGCGAGAAAAAGAAGGGTGGGAGGAAGAGAGAGGAAGAAAGGGAAGTGTGGGGTGTTAAGAGTTAACTGGTTTAAGACTTTTAGAAACATGAGATGAAGGGGAAAAAGCGACAGATGACAGACATGTGAAGAGGAAAGACAGACATGTGAGGACAGACACACACACAGGGACCAGAAGCTTCTGGAAGGAGAGTGAGGGATGGGGTGGGGACTCAGGAGGAGGAGAAGAACGAGGGAAGGAGAGCGAGGGATGGAGTGGGGACTCAGGAGGAGAAGTACAAGGGAAGCTTCTGAAAGAAGAGCGAGGGATGGAGTGAGGAGTCAGGGAGAGGAGAAGAACAAGGGAAGCACAAGGGTGTGATGGTACAGGTACCCTGTGAGTTTTTCATGACACTTTAAAAAAAAAAAAAAACTCACAGTAAGGCACAGAGCTCTGCTTGTGTTGACCATTCATGCCGGCTGATTTAAAGTACAGAGAGAAGCAAGACGAGACAGAACTGAATGTGCACGCACGCGCACACACACACACACACACACATTATGATGGATGCAAATTTTTCCCTTTTTCCCCCTTCACATTGCTTTTCCACCCTTCCTCATGTTCCTCGCCCGTTCCCTTTCCTTTCCCTTCATTCGTTCATTTCCTTCTGTCTTCAGAAGAGCTGAACAAGTGATGCGTCTCCATGGAGGCCTTTCCTCTTTAGCACCTGAATACTGCACTCACTCCACATCACCAACACCATCATCCTCATCATCTCCATGAAAGCACAAAGCTGAAGATGGGAGTTCAGTGGTGTCCACTCCCCAACTCTCCTTTGTCCAATCGCAAAGGAAATCTTATTTGATGGGACGAGACCAGACCCCTTCAAGCTCAATCTACATAATCAGAGGCATATGGCTGCCTGGAAGTGCTAAGCTGTACAATGGAGGTTCCCTACGTCCAGGTTCACAAGACCAATTAGGAATTGTGACACTGCCCTCTATTGGTCTGGAGGAGTAGCCATAGCATAGTCATAAAGAGTCACACAACCAAAGTGCAATGATATAAAATACATTTAAATAATAGAAAAAGTAACCATAGCACAAGAATCAAAAGACAATAATGATACAACAATCATGTCTTTAAATATGCATTGAGACTCCACTACAACTTAAATATTTTTGGTGTGATGCAGGTCCTTTAAATAAATAGCATTGATTGTGTGTCTCGTGGCTAACTGACTAAGTAGCAGCTAACACCATAACTCACGTGGCACAGATCCGGCCCACGTCTGTTCAAGAGTTAGCTAGCACAGGATGTACAGATAGGACACATAGCCATGAAGCAGCTCTTATTGCACGCTCACCCGCTGCCATTTTGGTCATTTGAAGGACATACTCCTCCGTTAGCGACATGCATTGAGGGACCCGTCAGTGGGCCTAGCCTAGCCTAGCCTAGCCTTGCTTAATGTGAGACATTACTGTTGGAGAGGCGGCAGTAAGGGACAGCTTAAGTGGGGTCTGATGGGAAGATTATATGTAGATTGAGCTGAAGGGGCTGATACCTCAACGTCCAAAACCACACACACATACATACACACACAAACACACCTATACACACACACCTACTCACACATAAATGTGCGTTTCAGTCCTTTTGAGTCCCACTCGATTTCGATTTCTACTTCTTTGCGTATTCAGTCACTGTTTGTTGATTTCTTCATATTTAGCTTTTATTTTGTTTTTCCTTTTTTTGTTGTTTTTTTTTCCTCATTTCTTTTTTGATGCCATGATGCCAGGCAGCCCATTGCCGTGCTGTCCCAGTGGGCCTCCTGATTGGGCAGGGTGAAGCTGTGGGCGTGGCTGGGATGCGTTGATTGGTGGAGTGGCATTCCTGGGTGTGGTTAAGGAGGAGGGGAGGGTGGGGTCTGGATGTATGAAAAAGGAGGAGGCATCTGTTCATTGGTTGAAATGTATTCCTGTTTCCCCTCACAGTGGTCACTGAGGTAACGAGGGGTGTGATTGGGACAGGGAGCGGTTGTTGAGAGAGGTTTTGGGGCAGTGTGGGCGGGCAATGGGCAAGGATACGAGTGACTATTGGGCAGCTGTGGCCTGACGGACAGGCCTTAGAGTTTCTGTTTCCCGGAGACGATGCAGCGGTGGATGTCCTCGGTGAGCTCCACATAGCCACCCTTACTAGAGTCCAGGAAGTACAGTTTGTCCGACACTACGTTGGGGTCGAAGCCCTCACGACGCATTTCCGTCTTCTGAAACTTAAAGGTTCCTGAGAGAGACAGAGACAGATAGTTCTGTGAGACCAAGATAGGTGATCTGCAAATGCACATGTATTTCTCTTGGTGTGTGTGTCTCTGTGTGTGTGTGTGTGGGGGGGGGGGGGGTATAAAGTATAGTCTGAATGTATTCTGGAAAATACAGGGTGAGGTGTGAGGATGTGTATGTATGTGTGTGAATCATGTGTGCGCATATTTCTGTCTTTGGTTGGGTGGGACATACAATTTGTGTATGAATTATAGTGTGTGTGTGTAGGTGTGTCTAGGATTGGAGGGTGGCGCATATTTGTGTGTAGGGTGTGGCGAGTGAGTGTAAACATGTGTGTGTGTGTGTCTGTGTGAGTGAGTGTGTGTGTGTGTGTGTGTGATTGGAGTCCCACCTGTCTTGTTGACCTCTGGCAACAAGCGTAGGAAGACGGGTCGGGCGTAGGGGGGCAGAGCCTTCTCCATGTCCCTTACAAACTTCCCCAGGTCCGTGCTGTGCTCTGGGTCAGCAATAGCTGCCATTCCAGCTTTGCCCTCCGCTCCTGCAGAGGGAGACAGAGAGAGAGAGAGAGAGAGAGAGAGAAGAGAGAGAGCACAAAGGGATCACCACCAAATAGAGACAGACCATAGAGACACATACACATAAAAACCATGACAAAAACTGACACAGACACACACACACACACACACACACACACACACACACGCCTCCACACTCCATGTGAACATCTGTGTGTGAAAGCAGCATAAACACATATTCATGTACACACACACACACACACACACACACACACACACACACTCACCACTCACACTCCATGTAAATGCAAAGCATAAATGCAAAATACACATGCTCATTGCTCACACAAAGAGAAACTCCCACATCATTTGGCATTGACATCTCACCGATCTGGACAGAAAACATTTCCACACTGTTCTTTTCTTTTCCTGAAATGCCACAATCCATTTCCTAGAAACCCAAATTACCCACAGGGTGCTGTCTAAACCTCTCCCACCTGATGGGCCTACAAGCCACAAGCCCAAACACGCTGCCACTCAGTAACAGTCAATGCACTCATAAACAGACTCTGTAATGGCACATCAAGTTCAACTAGTAGTAGCAGCAGAGTGTAATGACAACTCAACAACTCAACAACTATGGTACTACTATAGTAGGTTGGCATAACAAGATGACATCGATTCTAAAATAAAGACATAAACTCACATGGTAAAACAAGTATTCTAGATAAGATTTAGTAGCACTTTACTTAAGACTGACATGAGCCTGTCATAAACATGACATAACATGCCCTGTAAACATTAATGCCACTTTTTACGTTCATAACTCTTGTCATAAAGTGGCATTTAGTTTTATGATGTAAAGTTGACACTGTTTGGAATGCAAACACAGAACAATGCAAAATTGTAAATATTAATGACGTGTCATTAGTGTTCATGATGCGTGTCGTATCATGTTTATGACAGGCTCAGGCCACTCTAATACCGACACTCTCACGTAAATTTCTAAGTTCAAAATTTACTTATGAAGAAGGGCACAACCATGTTTTATGTTCATGACAGTTCTGTGGCCATCCGCTGCCTCTCCTAATTCAACAAGGCCAAGGTAAGAACGGGTTTCCATTCTAAGTCCCCTTTAAAGCAATTATCTATCATAAAGATCTATTTGGTGCACGTCCAAATAGATGTAGTCAGAGCTTAATAAACCAATTAAATGCTGGTTACGCTCCTGAGTTGTGTCCAGACCCACTCTCCAGAATGTTACATATTGTATTTGATCAACGTCAACATCAATCAAACACATCACCCCCAAAATACAAAGGGGCACACAAAAAAAAAAAACAGGTAAGCTCAGGTTGTCCATTAAACATCATCATGACAAAATTGTATTTTTAAATAATAATCACAATATAAATGTTATTATATTATTAAAGTGTTGTGATAACTTGAACCCACTTGACCCACAAGTCAACTTACAAGTTAGAGGGTGTATTTGCCCACTACTCAACAGACTAAAATGTTGAATGTCTTTGCATGGCAACTCATTTCCATAACAGCAGCGGGAACTGTTTCTGAGTATTTGGATGTAAGCCGAGATGCTGGATCAGGGTTCGGATGAGATCAGACAGACAGGTAAACAGTGATGATTCACAAGTAGGCCTGGATTCCTTCTGAGCGCAAGAACAAAGGCTTCTTTTCAAAAACAAACAAGCTGGGGGAGTCAAGTTACACACTCCTAGAGAAAATTCAAGGCTCCATCTCCATCTCACAGATGAACAAATAAAACTGGAACTGGAAACACACACACACACACACACGCACACACACCGCACACACACCCACACACCGCACACACACACACACACACCGCCACACACACCACCGCCACACACACACACAGAAACATACGCACGCATACACACACGTACATGCACTTTCAAAGCACAGCAACTGAACGGAAAAATCTCATCGAGATCTCATTGAGTCATCGGTTCTACTCTTTCACAGATGGCAGAGTAGGCAGAGTAAAGTGTAAGAATCAATGTTTCAATGACAATACTCCATATCTACAGGGATGCAAGTGTGAGGCATATACCTATATTTTTCCCCTTTCTGCATTAGTATGTCCCTACAGGTATTTGTATGTGTGTGTGTGTGTGTGTGTGTGTGAGTGTGTGTTGGAATTTGTGTGTGAGTATATGTGTGGATGTGCATGCAAGTATCTGTGTGTGCGCGTGCACGTCTGAATTTGTGCATAAGAATGTGTGTGCATGTGTGTATGTGTGCATAAGTATATATATGTGTGTGTATGTGTGTGTGTGTGTGTGCGTGTGTGTCTACCTGGTACTTCCACGCCGTACACCACCACATCCTTCATGTCCAGCAGGCGACTCAGGGTTCCCTCCACCTCAGTAGTGGAGACGTTCTCCCCCTTCCAGCGGAACGTGTCTCCCGTCCGGTCCTTGAAATACATGTAGCCATACTCGTCCATGATGAGAACGTCACCTGCACGCATGATGGAGAGAGAAAGATGAAAAACAATAAATGAACAAACAAAAAAAAAAAGAGTGTAAGAAAAAAGGCACAGACACAAAGAGGACGCAAATTCCATGGAGAGAAAAAACAGCAACACATTTTAATAATGTCATATTTGACATACACAGAAAAAAAAGATTTTTGTCATAATGGGTTACTGAGAGAAGATGGAAAGAAATTAGCCCAAGGCTGCAACATGACAAAATATCCAAAACTAAAATGATCTGTATACTTCCTGAATGCACTGAGTACTGAATAGACTAACCCATGTTGCCTTGAGCCATATAAGACAGGTAGAGCGACTGAGAGAGGTAGACAGGAATAGAGAGTGGAGGAGGTATAAAGGTATAGAGGGATTGAGAGAAGTGGAAAGGTAGAGAAACAGAGGGATGTAGAAAGGTGGGTAGACTGAACGACGTAGAAAGGTAAAGAAATTGAGGTAGACAGGTAGGGAGATTGAGAGAGGTAAAAAGGTAGACAGACAGAGGCAGGTAGAAAGGTTGAAGATTGAGAGAGGCTGAGCGGTTGAGAGATTGAGATTGAGATTGAGATTGAGAGAGGTAGACAGGTAGAGAGATTGAGAGAGGTAGAGAGATTGAGAGAGGTAGACAGGTAGGGAGACAGAGAGGTAAAAGGAGAGGTGTACAGAGAGACAGATTGAGATGGAGAGGTAGAATGTAGTGGTGGGAATTGATAGGATTTTCTCAATATAAATGCCATTGTTGATTCTGCTTATCGGTCCAATTCTTCATCAACTCTCTTATCAATTCCTTACAGTTTAGAATATTCTCCGCAGGTTTTCAGTCTCAGCACGCAGGCCTATAATATAGCCTCTACTACTGCACTGACCATAGCAGCTTATTAGAATGAGGCAAACCAGGCGTTATCTGTCTTAGTTTTGTATTCAGAGAGACCCATCGACTATGGTCTGAAAACATGTGCAACTAATGTCACAGGGACACAATTTCAGGGAATTGAAGCATTCGATTCTCGATTCAACTTGATTCCTGGTGCTCGATTCCCACCTCTGGTAGAAAGGTAGTAAGACAGAGAGGTAGACAGGTAGAGAGATTGAGAGAGGTAGACAGATAGAGAGATTGAGAGAGGTAGACCTGTAAAGAGAATGCGAGAGGTAGCCAGGTAGAAAGATAGAAAGACAGGAAGAAAGGCAGAGGGATTGAGAGAGGTAGACAGGTAGAGAGATTGAGAGTGGTAGAAAGACAGAGACATTGAGAGATTGAGAGAGGTTGACGGGTAGAGAGATTGAGACAGATAGAGACATTGAGAGATTGAGAGAGGTTGACAGGTAAAGAAATTGAGAGCTCAGGAGAGGCAGACAGGTAGAAAAATAGAAGCAGAGAGGTAGAGAAACAGAGAGACAGGCAGCGTATGAGACTGAGGAAGGTAGGTGGGCTGAGCTGGACTGGACTCGGCTGAGCTTTGCTTGGCTTCGTCAGCGTCTAATTAATCTTAATCCTCTGCCCACTTCCTGCAGAGGTGGATCACCACACAGTGCTGACCTCCTAAGAACCCAAAACACTGACCAAAACAAGTCCTACATTCCACTACATACTGTGTGTGTGTGTGTGAGTGTGTGAATAGTGTGTATGCTGTGTGTGTGTACATATGAATGGTAATCCTAGCAATACCTGATAAGTAGGCACTGTCTCCCTTCTTGAAGACACTGTGGGCAATTTTCTTGGTTGTGGCCTGCTGGCTGACGTAACCATCGAAGCGTCGCAGGGGGTCATTCTGGATGATCCGTCCCACCAACTGACCAGGTTCACCTAGAGTAACATCAAGGAGGAGTGGGGAGGGAGGGAGAGAGAGATCAGGGAAGAAAAAAGGAGTAGAGAGAAGGACAAAGAGAAAAAAAATGTTCTGATATTAGTAACAGAAAGAGGGAAAAGCTGTGCAGCAGTGTGTATTCTGACTTTGGTCCTACTGATGTGTATGTATTCTAGGCAGGCTAGTGCTGCTGTTATACCTCCACTCAATATTGGATTTTTGGCAACCTATCAGTGAATAGAAATTAAAGACAAAAAGTTCAAACAATGTGCCCACCCATTGTGAAGCAAACATATGCCTATAATTAAGTGTCCAGACTCTTTGCACAGACTCTTTGCAAGAGGTGAAAAAGAGTTTGGTTAGATATATTCTGATTTATAGACCCATATGTGAAAGAATGACTACCTTGGCAACACATGTGCCTATTTCTCATACCAATAAAGCACTTTGACCATGAGAAACAAACAGAAAAGCAGGGGAGGGGCAGAAAAAGAACAAGATGGAAAGAGAAGAGGTTGAGAGAAAGAACAGAGACAGAGAGAAAGTAAGAGAGAGAGGGGGAGAGGGGGAGAGAGAGGGACAGAGAGAAAGAGAGAGAGATAAAGAGGGAGTGGGAAAAGAGAAATGATGAGGAGGACTGGATCTGGCAACCAACCCCTCTGACTCAGTGTTCTATCTTAAAGTGAACGCAGCTCCAATCCCATTTAAGAATGTCAGATTAGGGTCAGCCTGAGCATGCCATGGCTATCACGGAAGCATTTAGGGTCACGACCCCACTAGCTTAACATGAAGAGGCAAAAACTATGCTGCTCTCCCTGCTACATTCCTGTTTTTGTGGCTTTTGGATCATTTCAGTTTTTCTGATTCAATAGATATGTCTGAAACCTTATATACTGCAGCCGGCCTGGAACTTATTGCACTCTTCAAATGGCCACATGAACACTACAGACATGTAGATGTTTGTTTTATTCAGGAATAGTCCACTTAGTGCAGTTATAGTCTAGTGCAGGGCTTCTCAATCTTTATTTGACCGGGGACCCTTCATAACTGCAACACAAGTTAAAACATACTGGTGTATATCTATTAGTTCAGTTAAATGCTAGATGCCATTTTGTAGTAAAGTTTTTCACAGACCCCTTGGCAATGCGCTGCAGACCCCTGGTGGTCCCCAGACCCCAGTTTGAGAACCAATGGTCTAGTGTATTAGCCATATGGGGTCATGATGGTCTGCACACAAAGCTTTGTATATGCTAAATATATATGCTAAATATACTGAATTAACAACACACAGCGCATTAACAACACACAGACAACCCCCAACTTTACCCAACGTTCTGACATAACAATGAATCTTGGGAAAGGTCCTAGCGGATGCCGATTTTGTTCTTCCGGTCTGGTCAAGTGTGCTGCAGCTATCACTAACTGATGGGTAGGTAAGGTTAAAAAAATATGACTAAATGATGGTTACATGTGTTCGATCTTTTGACGTCCTTTGGGGACAGCACAATCAAAGTGCCCCAACCCTACTCCATTGGGTGAGCTTTAAGGTCGGTACACACTGTACACAATGTGAAATTCAAATGCGAAAATGAAGTAAAAACACATATGTAAATTTCATCCAAAGTGGAAGGGCTTCTATTAACACATTTATTATTTATTATTTTATCACCTGAATTATTTCGTGCAAATATTTCATGCAAAAATCCACCCTGATGTTTAGTCTTCCAAGCGCTCAGTAGCACCCAGATAGCAAGAGGCTGGCAGTCTGCTGCCATTATGCTTGCCAGTTCTCCGATGGTCTGCTGCTATTTCTCTGATTGCAACATATAAAAAACATGCCATACATGGAGAAATAGGGGCAGACCACCAGAGAACCACTGAGCAAAAACACCAGCAGACGGCCATCTTGGTCTCTGGTGGGCCACCAGCCAACTGCCAGCCTCTTGTTCTCTGGGCAGTGAACTTCTGGCCTGAGTGAGATGAATATCTCCACTCTACCACCTTAAACTGCACAAACATCAGATGATTCATGTTCTTTAGAAGGCAGCCGGCAGCTTCAGGTGCTTTGGCAGAACTATGTGTGTGTGTGTGTGTGTGTGTGTGTGTGTGTGTGTGTGTGTGTTTTTCCAGATCTTCAACCCAGTGGGCAAGCTGCCAGGTAATGGGTGGGTGGGCTCTAAGTGAGTGTGTGTGTGTGGTGGTTACCAGGACAAGGCTTCCTGGCAGATACAGATGGGAGGTGGTGTGTGTGTGTGCACGCACATACGTGTGTGTGTGTGCGTGTGCGTGCGTGTGTGTGTGTGTGTGTGTGAGTGCATGTGTACAGGGTACGGATTGAGGAAACTGCACTCCGGTGGGAACTAGAGTGAAGCTCACTCCAGATGGTAACTGGGTGTGGACAGATGGTGGCCTGAGTGGGCCAATCTGTGTGCTGGCCTTGGACAACAAAGCAGAGGGGGGAAAGTATAGAGGTATAGAAAAGAGCTTGGAAATCAGAGAGGAATATTATGAGTAAACAGGAGGTTTCTTGCCCTGGTGTGACAAAAATGGGTGTGAATCAGACAGGCGACTTTCCAAACTTGCTGAAATTGTAAAGATCTTAAACTACAAAAAAGCTAAACTTGGAAATGTAAATACAATGACGGATATGAATCTAAATACAATGACGGATATGAATCTAAATACGATGACTAATACTGACTAATTGTGTGAGGGTACAGACGAATACACAACTAGATGGAGACACAGAGAGACAGACAGGTAGACAGATTGACTGACTGAGGTTTAGTGGGAGAAGTAGTGAGACAGAAAGAAAAGAAAAAGAAAGTGAGAGAGAGACTTCTCTCTCTCTCTCTCTCTCTCGCACACACACACTTGAGAGACAGAGAAAGAGAGAGATTGTGTGTGTGTGTGTCCATGTGTGTGTGTGTGTGTGTGTGTTTGACTGACCAGGTCCACAGGGGATACACACTCCGTCAGGCCCTCTGATCAGCTCCATGGTCTCCTCGTCCACCTTCACCAGTCGGATCGGGTAGATATATGGCAAGATCCGACTGTTAAAACCACAGGCACCTGTCTGCTCGGAACATGCGCGCACACACACACACACACACACACACACACACACAAATAAAACAGAAACACACAAATTACTCAGAAGCATGTACATGTGTCTCTTTCTCAAACCAAACTCCACTTAGCCCAAGCCCAAGAGACAGGAAGAAACCTTGTGGCTAAGTATATAAAAGCATGTGTGTGTGTGTGTGTGTGTGTGTGTGTGGGCGTGCAGTAATGGGGTCCCACCTTGTTGTCAAAGTTTCCCAGGCTGCAGTTGCATTCAGTGGCACCATAGAACTCTGCAATCTGCGGAACGTTGAAGCGGCTGGTGAACTCCTCCCAGATAGACTGCCGTAAGCCGTTGCCTAGCGCCATGCGTACACAGTGCTGCTTTTCTGTCTCTCGTACTGGCTGGTTAAGAAGGTACCGGCAAATCTCGCCGATGTACTGAACAATCTGAAAAAAACAAGCAAAATTCCAGGTCTTTTAGATGTTGTGTTTTACACTGTGGACAATTACTGGTCACCATAGCAACAAAAGAGATTCTTATGCTGTCTTAACACACCCTAATTACATACTGTGCACACTGGACATCTTAACTGTGTCATTTCATAAATCTTAACTAACAAAAATCTCCAATACATGGGGTTTGGCATGCACAATACTATACTTGATTCTCAGGGGACCAAGAACCTGGTGGAGGAATGTCAAGAATATATTTTTTATTTTGTATCTTTTAAACTCCAAAACTCCAGTGCAGAGTGCTTGGCACAAACAGTATATGATTCTCAATGAATATTTTTATGTGTTTTAAAACAAATAAAGAGGAATATCAGGTTTAAACTCATTTTAGAGATGACCAAACACGTGGGAATTGCAGCTGTAAAGGAAAACATCTAAACTAAGTGGAAAATCGTCCATCACAAAAAATAACAAGGGGAAGAAGAACTTGTGAATTTGTGGCAACACACAGATGACTACAGGGCAGTGACATTATGCAATGAATACTTGTACATGTTAAAATACGTTGTGCATGCACTATCTGAACGCGATGCACCACTGGTCATGTGATGCACTTTGTTCTGTTGTAAACCCGGGATGGATTGACTCTCATTGCAGTCAAAGGCCACCAACGACAAACACAGCCTATGCAGACAGACAGACAGACAGACAGATAAGCAATCTATGGCAAGACTAGATTTTACCGCTTTGTGGTGACGCTTCACTCTAAATCAGTGGTTGTCAAACTGGGGTACAAGTACCTCTGGGGGTAGTTGAATCAGTTGTTGTGGGTACACAAAATAAACCTGTGAATGGGTTCTCAGCTCTCACCAGCATAGAGATAACATGGGAAAAGATCTTATATTCAAACTATCCCCAATACAACCCAATTGCCACCACATGTGGCAGTATGACAGTGTGTGACGTGTTCACATTTTGCCTATGCAGCAATAATTATGCAAAAATCTTAATTGTTATAGCAAGCTGTCGGTGATGCAGGGGGTACTTGGTAGGACACCAGTGTCTCAGGCGGTACGTGACAATTAAAGGTTGGAGAACCAAGAAGAGCACTGCACTGCACTGTACAAGCTCTCTGTAGCAGCATTCATGTTGTCTTGGCAGTCAAGCACAGTTCTTGCATTTATGATGTTTCCAGTCCAAGACATGAGAAATCTTTCAATCCACGAGCCTAAAGGACTGTGGGAAGCACATTAAGTCTCTGCTCATTTGTGTGAAGAAAATCAGGGGTATTTTGATTTATCTTCTCAAGAGCAAGAGGGAAATGGAAATTGGCCAGTTCCTTGCAGACTTCATTATTTGCGACTATTTGGGGTTTCAAATCATGGTGTGGTGGATCCAACTAATCAATCAGTTCTGCAGTGCCAAACGTGCTGCTGTTTGCATGGTCAGCAACCAACCTGCTCTCAGCTTATATGCAATGCAATATGCAAAAGGCCATGACATGAACTTCCATCAGAGCCAATGGTAATGGGCAGACCATAACATAAGACTCACTCACTCATTTGTATTGGAGGCATACGCTGTGCTCCAATGAATATTCTTCATATTAGTCGTTTTGGAAATAAAAATTATATTTCATCCCATTTTTAGGTACTTAACTTATTTTAGGTATTATTATTTGGAGAAAGTTGGATAACAGACAGAAAACAAGTAGGAGAATGACATGGAGAATGGGCCTGACAAAAGACCACATGCTAAACTCTTAATTAAAGTGATCATACACATATGTGGCATGGGATGCAAGCGCAACCATTGTGATATGGTTGCCCTTGCTACGCTACGCTTCAGGTCCCTGTGCATTAAGTTCCTGGTGCACACCAAGTGTGGATCAATGCAGGTGATAAAACACATGTGTTCATAAGAGCTCTCCCGCACCAAAGACAAAATTTTCACATGTGTTTTTCCCGCATTTCTGCATTTGAATTTGGCATCATGTCAAGTATGCCCCGACCTCTAACCAGACCAAAGGGCATCATCACAGCAATGCTAGTGTATGGGACTCTGGTCTTAAATAGCTGCACGGCCAACTTTAGCCCAAATATTTGATTTCTTATCTGGCATTGGTGTGTTTGTGCCCACTTCCACAAGTTATGAATTAACCTGACAAACAAGTTCACCTATTTCATTTCTCCTCAGAAAATCTCTCACTGTGCATCAGTCTGGGGTGGAAAAGCTGCCTGTGGCATTTACACAGTCTTTTGTTTAATAACCATAGTGATTGGCTGTTTACAACATGTGTAATGTGCTCACTATGCTGCCTCTGGGTTGATTTGTTAGCGTTAGCTACGGCTGATGTAGACAGGTTCAAATGGTCCACTCACAGTGCAGGGTTGATATGCTAGCATTAGCTACGACAGGTTCAAATGGTCCACTCACAGTGCAGTTGTATTTGATGCAGTCGTCCCAGAACTTGGAGGCAGAGAACTTCTTCCTGATGACAACAGTCATACCGTGGATCAAACACTGTCCTACTCCAACAATGTTGCCTGAGAGGTAGAGGGGGAGAGATAGAGAAAGAGAGGCGGGGGGGGGGGGGGTAGGTATAAAGTAAGTGATGCTTAATTTCAAGATGTCATTGAAAAAACGGGTTAAGGGTACAACAAAGATGACCACAATCACAATTTGAACACGACATGTTTTAATTATTAACTTGTGCAGTACATTTTCTTGATGTGACTAAAACCACCACTAATCATAAGAATACTGTTTTTTTTATTTCTCATCAAGTGAAATGGTGCCTTCTCAATTTAATGAGAATAATTTTACACCGCAAACAGGAAGGTGGTTCCTCAACTTCCTGTAGCAGTCAGGAAGTACATCAATAGCCTCATCGTGGGCATATCTAATGTTACCTGCAGAGTGGTACAGGGGTAGGCAGTCATACAGCACGTCATCCGAGGTCATCCGGAACCCATAGAACACCAGGGCCGCCATGCGGTAGTACCTAAAGGTCAAAGGGAAAGGTCAGGAACTTAACAGATGGTTTAGAGACTTCAGAGACTTGAACCCAGATCATCTGCTTCAGAACAGGTTTGTTGATACAAATACAATTCCAAAGCCAAGCAGGGAGGGAGATACTGTGACACACACACACACACAGGTGACATGAACATTAACAGGTGAGAATCCATGGGGCATGAGGACCAAAAGTCTACCAAAAACTTTTGATGAAGACGACCATTAGCACACACCAGGCAGACTAAAGAGAACTTCCCATGATGCCCACTAACAGCTCCCGCTGCTGATGGCTGTTGCCGATTCAGCATGTTTAACTGGCCGCAGACGAGCTGGCAAAGGTCCGCCAATATCGGCCAAGACGCACGTAGCGCTCAGATGTTTTCAGGTGGTGGTTTACCTGGTGTGTTTGGAAGGAGCTGATGCAGAAGCTGATGCCTAATGTGTTTTCATTTTACTTTTCATCAGGTATGCCACGTTTTGAATGTTTACGTGTATAATTGCGTGAATTGTTCACCCAGGGCTCTTTTGGGACTGTCCTGAGGCAGAGGAGCTGTGATGTGCCTGGCTTACTTCATTACATTTATTTACATTTAGCAGCAGATGCTTTTATCCAAAGCGACTTACAACTTGTCAACTATCAATTGTTCAGGGCCAGTCTCCCCTAGAGCAACTTGGGTTGAGTGCCTTGCTCAAGGACACAACGGTGGCAGCTGGGATTTGAACCCACAACTTTTCAGGCTACTTGCACGCTAGCCAGGTTCCTTAACCACTATGCTACCACTGCCCACTTCTTGCCTGATGTCTTTTATCTTCTTTTAATTCCATTCTCAGGATGCAGACTAACCGCTATCACTGCCCATGGCTCTGTTGCTGACTCAACATTCGGCCACAGAGTCGACAGAGGTCTGCCAATATTGGCCAAGCTGCATATAGCCCTCAAATTTGGGCCAAAGACACACATCGAAAAGGTCTGACACTATAATACGTCCCACTGTTGGCCTGCTGCTAGCTTTCACACCTGAGGGGTTGAGGGGTGAGATGAGGGGTTTGGGATGAGCGTCTCCTTACCTGCTGTGAACGACGATGGCAGCTTTGGGTAACCCTGTAGTCCCAGAGGTGTAGATGTAGAAAAGTCGATCTGAGGAGAAAAACACGAGGGAAAAACAGGTCTGAGAAACACAAATACCCACCCACAACACACACACACACAGACTGCAGATGTAAATTAGCAAATTTGAGTGTATCAAATGGAAACATTGATGTTTGTAACTGTACATGGTCCCCTTCCAATAAAACAAACAAAAAAACAAAAAACAAATACTGTTTCAGACCCCTTACATACAAAGGATCATTCTGATAAGGATGATAATGGTATGGAGTTTTAAATATTGCTTAGTGTGCACTGCATGCTACAATGATAACCACATGAACTACTCCACATTCAACACGAGGAAAACCTTTCCTGACTGTGTCACTGAGGATGTTATAGGTACAGGTGTCTTTATGGTCACTGCTCCTACTGTGGACGGACCTTAAAAGTCTAAAATGAAGCTTTATAAAAGGTTTAAGCTGAATACTGAAATGGAGATATTGTTTGCAGTGGTACACAGTTGCTGGTGTGTGATTGGCCGCCTCACCTGTGAAGCCGCGATCTGGTTGGCTGGGCTGGTGTGTGGGAGCGGCATCAAGGAGCGGTTCCAGGCACTCGGTTCCCTCTGGGACCTTTTTGGGATCAAAGTTTCCAGAACACAGCAGACTCACTGTCTTCCCCATGGAGCTGTGCACCTCACACATGGCTGGAGACGATCACACACACACACACACACACACACACACACACACACACACACGCACAATTAAAAAAAACAAAAAAAACAATGGAAGGTGCTCTGGTACAACTCCCAACAACTGCTACACATAAACAAATCACAGTGTTTTTTTTTCCTGCTGATACAGGTAAAATCATAGCAGGATTACCTCATAAGGTAGATTAGATAGTATCGTAATGTGTTAAACATTCACACCATCTTGACTTGCAGTAGAATGTGCCTTCAATATATTACTCTATTTCTTCATTTACACAGATGATTGTATGAATTTTGTAATGTGTGCACTTACATATTTAGAAAATATATTTAATATATTATATATTAATATATATAATATATGCTAAATATATTTATGGGTTATAAGCTCTATCTGTCCTTATCTGTCGCTTTACTGTGAATCTTATCTTGTCATCATGCAATATACCAGTTTATCTGATGACTTGATGATGTAATGCACACATGCGTACAGGTATGGTAACAACAAACACCATGTAGGGATTTATGCCACCACCACCTCCGTACCTTCAGTGAGCTCGCTGCCAAACACCACAGCCTTGGCATTGGAGATGTTGATGCAGTGCACCAGGGCCTCGAGACGGAGGTTGAAGTTGATGAGCGCAGCCTCCACGCCGATCTTGGCCATACCCAGCCACAGGCCCACGTACTGGGACCGGTTCTCCATGAAGAGCGCTACCACGTCGCCCTCCTTGAAGCCACGCCGCAGCAGCAGGTTGGCCACGCGGTTGGAGTAGGTGTCCAGCTGACGGAAGGTCCACGCCTCGCCCGTGCCCTCGAAGATCAGCGCCGTCTTGTCGCCATGTCGTTTAACCGACTCGGCGAAGATCTTGGGGATGGTGTTGCGCTGCCGAAGGTGCCGTCTCACGTTCAGCTTCACCTTCAGCAATACACCTGCAGCACTGCAAAGCACAAAGTCAGTCACACAATTAGTCATGTGGGCAGCTACTGCTCAGTTAAAACCAGTCCGATTGATGGCATACTAGACATGAAATCTTTCATGCATTTTCATGCTAATCTTTGAAGCTCCCTTTACACACATTTACACATAAATTTGTATTTTCCTTTCCTGAATTTTCACATATTTCAAGGGAAATTTAAAAATAAGTCTGGGATAATCCATCCACAGCCTTGAACAACAAGGTCACAGAGTGCTGTCAGTAGAAGGAATAAGAACATTTGGTACACCATAGATTGAATTTACAAACTGACAGCTAACGCTAACTGAGCAAAAGAGTATTGTAGCACACTCAAAACTTAACATGCATACTTTTATACATCTGAAGTACTCAAAACTTTTTTTTGTTTGATTTAAGGCCATTAGTCAGTGAGCACTTTGACCAGGTTGGCATTTGCTTTTTGTTCAGAGCAAAGCAACAGCCTGCAATGAATCCAAACCACACAACAAAATCAGATCCAGAACTATGGGAACATGAACGTGCATTACATACAGTAAAAGAACCTTGGAGTTAACCAAACCCATTCCTTACGAAAACATTTTTCCTAAAGCATTTTAATATTAACCTTAGGTGAATTATCTGAAAAAGTGACGCCTGTGAACTATGATAGGGTTGAAGATAACAAACGATAACAAAGATAAAAACCCGATATCAGATAAACAGCAAAGAACATATAGTTGACATTACATCTATTGCCAAAGTCCACCGGAGAAAGGTAAGCTTCAGGGCGATACGGTAGACCAGCTTTGTAGCAACAAATACCATGGCAACTCCATTAGTGGATTCTAAACATTCTTTTGATAGTTAAACCAACAATCATATTGTCTAACTGAGTAAGTAGATGATTAGTACACTTGTAACCCCATACCAGTGGTGGCAACTATATTCATGGCCAAAAAGAGGTGAATTTTCAATGAGTGAATGAATGAATGAATGTAAAATGATCTTTTCCATCTTTTCCAACTGATAGTGACCCAGGGATCCCTATTTTAACAACAGAAACCACCTGAGGGCCACTACTTAATCAAAAGCATTATTATAATTGTCAAAATATGATTATTATTTGTGTTATTATTCATAATAAAAAATATTTTTAATGATATTCACTGTGAGATTATTTATTCAATGCCCATTTAGACACCCTCAGCAATGCCAGCAGTGCACTGTGAGTCACTGGCTGAACACTGAACACCCAGAGACGGTGTCTGGCCAGCGAGATGTATGCTAGTGATAGTGAGTTCCAGATAACGACTGAGTCACTGTGCCATGGATCAGGCCCAGTCCAGATCTGGTGGCTTGGTCAAGGGCACAGAACAACACAGAGCTAATTTATGGGCTTCTATCTGATCTAACGTGGAGCACTGCAGTGATGTTGGCCAGTTTTATGTGCACATAAAAAACCTGAGCACTCAGGGAGAGGGGATGAGGGACAGAGGGACAGAGAGAAAGAGAGAAAGAGAGAAAGAGAGAGAGAGAGAGAGAGGCAGAAAGAGAGGCAGAGAGAGAGGCAGAGAGAGAGGCAGAGATAGAGAGAGAGAGAGGCAGAGAGAGAGAGAGAGCGGGAGTGAGGGAGAGGGAGAGGGAGAGAAAGAGAGAAAGAAAGGACCAAAACAGAGGGTTACTAGATGAGTGGCTATAGCCGAGGATGCGGTGTTAAGAACAGGACAGTCGTCAGGTGAAATAGACTGCAGGAAAACAGTATATGATATACAAAAACACCATGGGGTACATGACCAAGAGGGCATGTATGCACAAGGAGTACAGTTTGTAATATTGAAAAAACACACACACAGTTTTAAGAGTAACAGTTTCCAAGGTACAGAAGGTATATATGTGTAATAGAAAAAACAATATAATTCATTGACAGAATGGTGCAAAAAAATATTTCTTTCAACAGTTTGCACTTATTCCATCATCAA
This sequence comes from Tenualosa ilisha, assembly GCA_015244755.2. NCBI lineage: Eukaryota > Metazoa > Chordata > Actinopteri > Clupeiformes > Clupeidae > Tenualosa > Tenualosa ilisha. Next base: position 537,862 of record PYXC01001489.1, read on the forward strand.
ATGTGTAAGCGTGACCCTAATGGAGGTTCAGATATAGCCAGGGAGCTGGTGTCGCAATGACTGTTCGAGAGGGGAGCCACTTCCGGTTACTGGCACATCTGATTAATCAGTGGCATGACCTTTGACTTCCGACACAGCGTGAAGCCCAATGGAAAAGTGTCTCATTGTACAACTGCAGAGCTTGAGCAATTCCTGACACTACATGTTAGTGGGTGACAGTTTGCTCGTGACACTGACCAGTATCACGGTCCTCACAACTTCTGCAATACTCCTGTATTACCCACGGCCGAATTTATTGCTACACGATGATTCAACGAAACGCACTATGAGGATTTCTTCACTTTCTTCACACACATTTTCTGCCATAAAGGACAGATAAAATCAGCCAAGGTGGCTTCACAGACAGCGATGCTGGTATGGACTGCTAATTTAGGGCCTGATGGTTTTTACTGGCTGAGGCTGCATCTCTCTCTCTCTCTCTCTCTCTCTCTCTCTCTCTCTCTCTCTCTCTCTCTCTCTCTCTCTCTCTCTCTCTCTCTCTCTCTCTCTCTCTCTCTCTCTCTCTCTCTCTCTCTCTCTCTCTCTCTCTCTCCTCTCTCTCTCTCTCTCTCTCTCTCTCTCTCTCTCTCTCTCTCTCTCTCTCTCTCTCTCTCTCTCTCTCTCTCTCTCTCTCTCTCTGTGAGGATCCTTTGAGGATACAGATGGCTTCTGCTCCACAGTCCCACAAGAGATGAGCCTCTTAGTGACACAGCATATCCTAAATTACCTGGTTGTCGAGGAAACCGTCTCCATTTGCGTGTTTCCATCTTCCACCTGCCCCACGCCAACCTCCATCCAGTGATGGAGATATAGGCCTATAATACCATCACCCATAACAGTTGACCATAATTACAGCTACTACATCATTAAACAAACCACAACTGAAACTTAAACACAGATGATTTATAGAATTACTGTACCTGTGTTTGGTGTCTGAATATGTTTGGGTGCATTTTTATACTTCAGTATTTAGTTTTGTTTGCAGTTAGCATTCAGAGATCCGTTGTACAGCTGTCATTATTTGAATCTAAAGACGTACTGTACTGTACATGCTCATCATGGCTCAGTTTCTACTTACACCTCTGGTTCAACCAGTGACTGGATATGATTTCATAGGACTGGTCGGAAGTGCGGAAGTGCCACCACAGCTTCTCAGTGTCTCAGCAGGATGCTCAAATATCCAGATATGTCAATACGTCTTGTGTATTCAACCTACTAACCCGTACACAAAATATGTTATCCCACCAATAACCAGAACGTCTTCTTGCTGTATACAACTTGTCTCAATACATGTGAAAAAGCGGTTTTTCTAGTTTGAGGGTTTACAAACAACAAAGGTACTAACAACGAAAGCCCTTCAACAAAGAATCTATTATCGTCGCAGTTTCCACACAGCTCCAAGACGCATACCGGCCTTACCTGTCTGTATACCTGCAAATTCTTTTCTTAAGAAAGCGCACGCACCTTGTTTCACAGAAGAGGCCCTAAAAGAAGGTAAGCTAATTTAAAGCCATAAGGAGGCCTAAGTGTGCACACCTATGGCATGGGGTCAAAGGATTCTGTAATTCAATTGGTAGGATGAACCACAATGTAGTGGGTTTCAAAACCCACTAGGCACAAAAAAAACCTCAACAGCACATTCCTCTGTGACTTTTTTTTAACCTGAGATCACTGAAAGTCAGTTTCTATTCCAGAGGCACCCATAGTTTGCATGCTTTCTACATCACCCTGTTCTGCATGTATGCAAACCTGACTGAACTGGTTAGTTGTACACACCTGATCATCCATCTGGCTGCACTCTTGGTTTGCTGTACACACCTGGGATGCATTTCCCAAAACCATAGTTGCGGCTAAGTTAGCAACTTTGTTGGTTGCAGTGCAGTTGACCATTGCCAACCAACTTAATGGCTGACTGGTTAGATACTATAGAATTAATATAGGCATTTGGGATGTGCACTCTAAATACCTGACCTGATCATTATTGCCATTGTGACTGGTAGAGCTACCTGCTCAGATTTCAAGCAAGGACAAACTGACAGTTCCCTGTCCAGGAAGTACTGCACAGTTCTGAGGTATTGATCCCCTGTTTTTGAAACAGAAGAGATCCTCTTAGGTGGAAAGCTGGAAGTGTACTCACTGGAGGTCTCTTCCAACGGTCTTGAAGAAGACGTGAAGGAACTTGTAGCCGCCGGAACCCAGGTAGAAGATGACAATGGCGGGCAACACCTGATACCATGGCAACCCCAGGATCAGCCGAAACAGGAAGAGGAGAACAGTGCAACACGCCAGACGCATCATCCTGACAAAGAGAAAGAAATGACAGAAACAAGGAAAGAAAGAAATGCAAACAAATGAAGAATTAATTTCACTTTTAATCTTTGTGACATCATGATTTCTACATTTCTATTAAAAACACTATTTGTAGATAAAGAGGCTGTTGGGTGTCTCCTTGCGTGATTTGATGACACATTTATTCACATAACAAGACATCTTTAGTGATACACCAGTACATACTTATCAGTAGACAAAACTGATAACAGTATACAAGGCCAATAAAATGAAATGACAATAATCAGATGGACTCTTTTTTTGAAGATGGACTCAGTCAGTCGGACAGGCACTAGTGAATGAATATGACCTTTAACACAGTCCTCACAAGCTATACCAGTGCTGAATGGATGGGGAGGGTTCCTAGTTGCTCAGTCGCTCAAGATCCAAACTCATTCAAACCAATGGGAACCACTGATAGTCATAGACTAGAAGTGGTTCTTCCATAGTTTGAGTGCACTGTTATCCCTCTGGTAAGAGCTAAATAATTTATGACTGAACATAAACACAAGGTTAAACATCCAAGACAACAAATTAGATGAAGTGTTTGTTCAGTCAGTGGTTTCCTGACAAACCTGCAAAGTCTCTCGTTTCTGTGGTTCTTCATTAGACTAGTGAAATGCAAGTGGTGCTCCAACCGCAAACGAGTTCATATTTGCCATCAACATTAATGCACTCTCTACAAACAATATTTACAGTATCACCTAAAAACTACTCGGTTCAGGTGAAATCCACATTGAACTAGCACCAAATAATGGCAATGAACACTATCCTATAGAATTTCAGCCCGTATCAGAGCTACCCAATACAGTAGGTCCACACGCGTTTACTAATTAAAGACCAGTAAGGTCGAGCCTTGGTTAGGGTGTTTTATTTTTGCTGACGTCAAGTATATATTTCCAAAGAGAAACAGACAACACATAATTTGAAGTTTTCATTGGCGGGGCTCGTCTCTTGGTCTAGCCCAGGAGAACTGCTTCTTTTAACACACAGCAGCAACATGATGGGACAACACGGCTGTAAGGCAGGGAATCCTGTAATGATGGAGGATTTGAGAATGGGAATGCCACACGTCTGCCACACAGAAAACGACCTCCTTGCCAGTATCTGTTTCTTACCAACGGCCATTTATCAGTCCAATTATGAAGCATATGCTATGTTTCAAAAAGTGAATCTGAGTAGCGACCACAAGTAATTCACAACTACCTAAACGGTTCCGGAAATTTCAACACGCGCACTCGCTGCAGCTTCCCTACTGCAGCAGAATAACGGCGGAATGATTGGCAAATATGTAGCCTAAGCTCAACCCACCAGGACATGCCATGTGCGGGACTGGGCCATTTCTCTGAGAGAAACATAGAGGCCAATCGAGTTTGGTTTTGGTGAAACCTTCAACTGTATCTTCCACCTGACTCTTATTTTATAGATTAGGTAGACTGAGAAAGTAAGCCTGTAGATGCGTAGATAACTGTGCGCAAATGCTCTGGCTATCTCGCTGCTGGTGTGTGGAGCAGATAGCCAGCAACCCCTCCTTATTGTCTGACTGCGCGTCAGCTACGCTGTCATTACAGGCCCGGTCGTTAAGGGCACCACAGGGTCTGTCAGATGCTACCGGAACGGGTGCCATCCAAACCCCGCAAATGCACAATGAGCTGGCAAGGTTGTTAAAGGACAGTCTGAAAAGCCGTGAGTCCGCTCACGCTATCGCTTGTCTAAAATAACAGTCAAGAGGCCGGAAACGGATCGTTTCAATAGAGACAAAAACAAAATCTGCCAGTCGTACGATGTGCCATACCTGGTCCTCTGTCCCCACAATCACGTTAATATGAGAATAATATGCCTGGAGTGGAAACACGTTTCGTAGAATTCCACCTTGATCGGCTTAGCGAGCACTTCCACTGCTCTGGCGTTGTCTTGCGTTGATACACACACACCGGTCTTCAATGAAAGCTACGCGCCCTTCTTCCTGGCTGATAGTACCGAATACGCGTGGCGCACACGGTCGACTTTGCCCCTGTTATTTCATCTAGCCATTGTTGTCACGATAATCATTTTACTCGCCTCATTGTTTCTGAGGGCTCTATGGCTACGGTAATTCAAATGACCTTATAATTTTCTTAGGTGAGCCCGCCCCGCCGTGTACACCGGCTCTATGTGTTAGTATTGATTGACAGGCTTTGGTCCAATCCTGTTGCTCATGGCCTGTCGTTTCACCCCCAGAGAGGAGGAGCTTGCTTAAGAGAGAGATTGTACTGTCAAGGAAATGCGGTCCAGTCGACGAATCATGCAGTTGTGTATGAGGCAGTTTCCACCCGGTAGTGACAAGACTGCGCTGCAGGACCATAGGGCGCGTTCAGAGGGAGGGAGAGCGGAAAAAAAACAGTTAAAAATTGTAGGGTGGGGAATCTGCGTACAGTCATGCCATGAGCACCCAGGGGCCCGTTACGAAGCGCCTTGGCTATGTTCTGGCTGCGCAGGAGCCAGCGACGCTACGCAAAAACAAGCTCTCGACAACCTTACTCTTTTAAAATGCTGGATGGTGATCCACAGAAATATTATACAGGGAAGGATATCCACGCACCAAGTCTTATCTTCTTGAGATAATCCTATCTAGTAAAACGGTCCAATATCCAATCTCTTCTCATAAAGCTCAACAAGATGAGACGATGCACCTCAAAGATTCATGTTGATCGATCACCCACAATATAAAAAAATAAAATGTTTCCCACTTCTTACCCAGACTGTGGGGACACCCCATAGTCTAAATATAGAGCATAAATATTTGAGTTATACTAAGGCACACGTCTCAGACATTTTAGTTCCTTTTGTTTGCATTATTTTCAATTCTCCCCGTGCCAATTTAGATCTGTTTTGCTGTGAAAACAGCGGACATTAAGCTGTATTCAAACCAATGGGTGAGCACCACACACATTCTAGGACCACCCCAACCCCAGTCCCATAAAGACTTGCTCAAACACACATACAGCGATATCACTGTTAAAGCTGCCATCAATACACCACCATCTGATCTACAAAAAACAAAACCATGAACTACAAAATAAACCGTTTATTGATAAACACAGAACATAAAACCATATACATTGATATTGTTTTTTCTTTCATCAACAATCCTACAATAATCTTCAAGTATTTTAATTCTGAGTGAGGCAGGCCCAACCATGTGTCCCTATGAACACAGTGGCCTAGAGTGAACTCTGCTCACCCTTCAAAACACAGCACCGCTCTTCAAACATCCTCTACAACGCAACGCACCGTCAGTCCTTCCTCTCCTCCTCCACAGAAGCACAATGTGAGGAAGGCTGGGATGGGAACACGACAAAGCACGTTTACCATTTCAAGCTGATCATGAAAGGATGTCCAAAAACTTGGCTGCCCCCCCCCCCCCCCCCCCCCCCCCACACACACACACACACACACACACAATCTCCTTTACCCATACTCCATACTGTCCCAGTTTAGCTCATTTTCCGCCAGTCAACATGCATGTAGAAGAACAAACAAAGAAACGTGGAAACAAACAGGGTAGCATTTTCCAAAACCATAGTTATTAACCAGTTGGCAACTTAGCTGGCTGGCAATGGGCAACTTCAACCAAAAAGATTGCTAACTTAGTTAGCCACTATGGTTTTGGGAAACGCATCCGAGAACAGATTTTCTTAAAGCACAACACGTTCAACTGACAGGGACTTTTAACCATCTGTGACTGACATTCTGAACTGTTGCTATGGGCGACTAGGCACAGGGCCTTCCTTTTCTGCTTCAGAGGGATTCCCCTGCCCACCCTGGGAGTCTAGAATTCTTTGCCCGTATTTGGGCACCCGGTGCAGCTGCCCAGTCTTCCCTGGGCGCAAGGAATGGAGTGGGCACTCGCTGTCTCCCCCGCCTCGTCAGTGTCCACTGCCGCTCAGTCGTCCAGCTCCAGGCCGAAGAGGCTGTACAAGTCCCGAGTGGTCACTCCTCGCAGGGTGGCTGCGCACAAGCAAACAACAGAGTCTCAGTTGTCTTCACACCATGGAGGAATGTGTGTGTGTGTGTGTGAAAGTGGGTGTGCTGACCACTCTGAGACATCTTCTCTGTGTGTGGGGAATCTGAGAGACATCTTGAGTTTGTGCGAGTCTTCACTCTGACACATTGTGTGTGTGTGTGTGTGTGTGTGTGCCAAGTGTGAATGTGTGTGCATCCACTCCAAGGAATCCTGTGTTTTGTGTGTGTGTGTGTATGTCTACCATGTAGTTTGAGACATCAACACCCTCTATCTGACTCATCTACCAATAATTTCAGTATGAGTGTGACTGTACGTATGTGTGTGTGTGATCTCTAACCCCAAGCTGCCTACCATCCCATCTCCATACCCTTAAGGTCCATGCCTTCACTGCCCCATCCCACCCCTCGCCCCACCCCACACCGCTCCACACCCCCAGACCCAGCTGGAGTCACGATGCGCACAGCCCCACAGCAGCCATGTCAAAGGACTCCTTTATATTGGACAAGGAAACACACACACACACACACACACACACGCACGCACGCACACACACGCACACACACACAGACACAGGATGGCGTGATATGATTATTATGGTCTGAGCATTCCCGTTCACTTTGCAGCACAGAAGTTGTTGGAATGGGGATAATGCTGATCAGATTCACTTCGTGAAAGCAGGGTTAGAGTAGCAAACTTTAATGTCATTCTCTTTTGACAGGATCAATATCTCATCACCATCACATTACTTATACCTACTTATTACCTGATCTTACTTACTGATGTTGAGACTTCCTGATGTGATTTCACATGTCACTACCTATAATTAGATTTTTCCAAATTCAGTGTATAAGTGTTATCACTGTATGCCTGAACAAAGATTGTTTGAAGGCAGCTTTGTATTCCATTGTATTTTTAACACAATATTACACATGGTCTCACACATAGCTCTTCTGAGCACAAGTACTAATGCAAACCTTCCAAAGTGGGTTATGTGGGCCGTATATTTGGACCAATTCAAGAGGCACTCTGGATGAGAGATCGTCTGTGAAAAGGGAAGTGTTTATCTTATCCGTCATGTATAACTTCACCTTAATTGTGTGAGCAGTTATAGGATCCGTATCACTTCCTACTTGCTGAGGTCTGGAACTCAAAGCCTTACCAGGTACGTCTGTGATCTTACAGAGTACAGATTTTACCACAGAGCTCCCCTTAGTTGCCAACAGCAGTAACCTAAATTCTCACTAACACATGGCGATTTGTTTGTGAACCAATAGGAACCAGCCATGATGATTTCCAAAAAGGTATGTTGACTGACAAGTTGGTAATGAATGCATTTAGTTACTTTCATTTTCGTTCTGCGGGGAACTGACATTGGGCATCTTGCAAACACGATAAATTTGCCAATGCACAAGTGTCCTTATTAAGGCATACACTGTTAACATAAACAAACAAACACGATGTTATAAAGATAAACACACAAACATCCACATAAATCTGTTGTGTTCTTACCCAGTTGTCCTAGTAGTGTCTGTCCAATGTCTTTGATGTCATTGTACTCATGTAGCAGGTCAATATGCTGATCTAGCTCCTGAATGTCCATCCCTCTATGACAAGGACAATGGCGCACACACACACACACACACACACAGAGAGAGAGAGAGAGAGACCTAGGCTATTATTTCACTTCCAAAGGATGACCAAGGACAGGTTGCACATCAAACTCTTCCCCTGTGCAGAAAGGGCAGCAGTCCCTCCTGTTTCTGCTCCACAAATATGCTTTCATGTCCATGAGGAGCAACCAATAGTAATTTGCAGCAGCTGCATCCTGAGTCAGCAATGGGTATAAAATGATTATTATTATTGTTATTATTATTTACTTCACACAGTGAAGTAAAGTATACACTAATGCAGAGCAGTTGGCTGACTGCTATATGACTGCGGCACCTGGGGAGCAGTGAGGGGTTAGGTGCCTTGTTCAAGGGCACTTTAGCCATGGTCCACGTTGTATTTACCTGGATCTGATGTGGTTTTACTTCATATGTAGGTCTTCTACTAACTCATCTGTGAGTGGTTAATTTGGAGCGCACAGTCTTTATTGTCAGTAAATAAAGACAGTGACAAAGATGGGCACAAAGAGATGAATTTCTTCTTGTTCAAGCAATGTCTAGGGTATGGTTTTGGGTGTAAAATTAGTGGAATAGCTACTTACAAGGTACACAAGGTACACCTTCCTAACATTTTCCGGAGCCTAAATTGGGTTGCCAGGCGATCTAATTGGTGTTTGATGGCAATACAGTCAGCAACGTCATGCGGTGAAGTGGTAAATGATAGCTGGTGGGGATCCCACACGTGTTTATCCACCCCTCATATGACTTTTAAATTTAAATTTAATTTAAATTAAAATTAATTCAGAGATGTTACCAAAACAAACTGCCCAATGAAAAGGATACCTGAAAGAGTGGCGAAAAGTGACATAGTGTTTGCTTTCCTCGTGCTTATTCCCCTATCGCAGGCTCCACCCCACACTTTGAGGACCAAATTGCTAATTTAATGTTTTCCTGAAACGAGGTGCAGCAATCAAGCCGTTGCTGAATATAGACACCATCAATATCAACCAGGTGATGCCACTTTATACCCAGAGAGCACTGAGACATAAACGCAATGGCAGCTTACAAGCTCTGCTTCTTTTTTTTTTAATAAAAATAGAAAACATTTGAAATGTTTTTCAATCCTGTTAAATACAGCTGATCCCAGCGTCAGTCTTTTAAGGCCAACATGTCTTACTAGCCAGGGATCCTTTGAAGAGGTCTGGCACGTCGTCAGTTTCCTTAGCCAAATTTGCTACTAAATCAGAGATGAGAAAAAGTGGAGCAAGAGGCACAAACTTTCATTAAGTTTCGTTTTCTATTTTCGTAAGGGCGAGGGGGGAAATCCTCCTTCATGTAAACCAGAGTCAAACCCTCATAAGCTGATACAAAAGATGATTGAGAACTTTATATTGTGATGTTATGTGACACTCCCACTTACACAGACCAGAAATATTCATGTTTGCTCCCATTATAACCCATTATGTTGCTCTATCTTGATCAGTACACAATGATTTTCGACTAAACTGCTCATGCAACATAGCAGAGATGCCCACTGGGTGTTGGGTGGTGTTAAGTTTAGGCCTTGATTGCAGTGGTCTGGGGACAGTTTTACAAAGCATATCACTTTCATAGTCATGACCCTTGAAAGTAAGACATCTTTGAGTATACTCTCTTCTGAGGGTTGCCCCTCCAATTGCTGACTCTGCCCAAATATGCCTTATCAGTGTGTGCCTAACAGTGACATGCATTTTTTTCCTCAACAGTATGTGTTCATAGGCATCTGATTCTGTGTAATTTGAGGTCATCTATAAATTGTTTTTGATTTAGATCGCTAAACAGATTTTTGGAGGGCCTACATGATCACATGTAGGTCATGACAATGTTGGCAAAATGTAGATATCATTTGTAGTGTAGTACATTGCCTTGCGCAAGAAGAATTTCATTAGTGCGAAATGTGCTCCTGTTGGTTGCTAGTTTTCAAGGTTTCCAAACTCCTTGCTTACCTTAAGAGTGGCTTTGAGTACCACCTTCCATCACACCACCATGACAAATGTTTATCACCCAGCAAAATGAAATGCGTCTTTCTGACTGACTGACAGGGTGTGTGTTATTCCCCGATAACGGGACACCTATGAAGTAGTTCAGGTAAAAAACTTAGATCACCGTTCCATATCAATGCTCTTTTGAATGGTAACTATACCAACCACAGTAAGCAACGGTTGAACCACCAAGCAACTGGATGACAAGTGGGATAACAGCCTTTGAAGTTTTCCGATTTAGAGAAATAACAGACTTAGTGGCCTTGTCAATTATTTCTCTATATCGGGACACCTCGGCGCCAGTGTTATCCCTGACACACTGTCCTGAAAACAGATCCTTTATCTATTGGGATTGTTGGTCTCATTACAAGGAAAGCCAACCCAGGGCCAAGGGAATTATATAGGCCAAGTCAAATGGAGATGTACTTTCTTAATTGGTACATTTGACAAAATTGGCAAAAACATGCTTTCACTGCTATTCTACCTTTTTGGGGAGATTCCTGATGCTAAAACAGACTACATAATGATAGTGAATGGCTGGCCAAGGGGCCAAATCCTTTACTGTTACGTTACCATGTAGCCCATCATGACAGTGAATCTGAGCATTTATATTAATGTCGAAAGTGCATCCTACAAAAGCCCAAACCCAAACACACACACACACACACACACACACACGTAGTACAAGCGAGAATATTTCTCACTCATTCTGCAACTGGGCGATCTCAGAGTCCAGCTCCTCCCTCCTCTTCTTGAGTTCTTCCACCTCTCTCTCTGGTGAGTCCTGGGACACAGACGCAGCAGCACTCTGCACCTGAGCCAGGAGATGATTCAGATAAGATACCGTCACAACACATTCATATATGTATGTGTATGTGTGTATGTGTATCTGTGTTTTACCTATGAAAGTGCATAGTACTTAATAAGACATGAAGATTTTTTAAAAGTCAAATTTATACACAGACAAACAAACAAACAAACTTGTAGGTCGGATGGGCCAACTTACAGGAGACTTAAAACTTGAATGCACACTTCTCCCTCCTGAATATGGCGTTCTAAAAAAAACACAGAAATCCAGGGTCAGTAGACCATGGGGGCCATTTCAACATTGCTTTTTGTAATGCCAAGCAATGTCAAGCATTCGTCAACAGATAATTTCGTAAGTCCGTCCAAAAATGATCATCTGATGAAAACAGTGTCAAAGGCCAACGCGATTAGGAAATCGTCAGCAAAGGTCAAACTCAAGAGGAAATATGTCAGCCACAGTACAGAGTAACAAGGAGGCACTCATGAACTAGACTGCTTGAAGAAATTTGACTAACGTTTACCTGTTTCACAGAATAACTAGGTAAGGTAGGCTACCACTGTAATCGCTAACAACACTGTAGATATGAGAAAAAAAAGTGTGACGTTAGACGTTAAAATTCCGAGGCTTTGAGAGAAACCCTTGTTTATTCTGTCCAGTTAGATAACAAAGTTTAACACTGTTTTGACGATAATGATGATCACCAACCTTCTCAGAGTGCTTCTTCGAGCGGCTGCTCCCCCTCCTCTTTTTGGAGTAACAGTAACGTTGCAAGTCGCTGCGAACTCTTGTTTGCCCTCCGACTCCATTACAACCCTTATTTTGCCTTCTATGATTGTAACCTAAAAATGTTTTGTAACAGCAGTAAGGTTACACTGAAAGTTTTTGTTGCATTCTCATACTGTAGCCTACCCTAAATAAATGCAGACACAAATACTCCCGCCTATACCGCAGACTTTATTCCTAATTGGTGTATTTACATAGGAAGTAGAATTGGATTGGCTTACACTGAAAAAATAAAGCGGAAGTTGAAATTAACGCCACTGACAGAATTTCTTAGTTCATTGTAAAGTAACTTTCGGACAAATTACATACATTATATTATATACAGTATTTTTGCTGAGGTTAAGACATGTTGGAAGGGGATTGGACGACCCGAAACTAATTTCTCTTTTTGATTAAAAATTACATCAAGAATATTTTTTCTCCTTTTAGCCAACAGATGGCGCCACAAACCTACTTTATATGTGGCTCTATGACTTCAGTCTTTGGACAGATGAACAGCTTTGCGTAGAAGATTTGGTGAAGAAGTTATGTTAAAGGTATGTTAAAAACCTAATGCGTAAATTGCTCTGCCAGCTCTGACAAGACAATATTTTTTAAGGGTTTTGTATTTTTTAGTGTGTACTCCTTTAACAAGGATAAACCTTCAATCCAAAACTACAACACGTTTTTATGTTTCAAGTTTAGCCTAGACAGGCTACTTGTCCTCAACCCTGAGGTTTTAGCCCCAAAGTTCAATCATTTGCCTGTAAAACTCGCAGTCTGTTATGGAAGTTAATGGCACTTTTACAAGTTTCTGGCAAGAGAAAACATCAAAACCATTGTATGAGGCCTTGCCAATCTTGATAGTGACTATTTTCATACAACTGCACTGTTCTGTCCCTTCAATACTTAATGGATCACATTTCATGTATGCCCCTGATGAGTGTTGCCAATATGAATTGGATATGGAAAAGAGATGTCCTTGGGGTATTATATGTATGTGAGGTTGCTGAGGAAGCCCATGATGTAATAGAACACTAACAGTGTCGTTGATGAACCCTCCTCCTTTATTGCACTCCGCTGCATAGTCCCGGAAGTTCTATCCCCGTCCACAGGCTGCTGTCTCTCCCGTCACAAGATCTCCTCAATAACTGCACAGGGGCAATTTGAGAATGAACGAGCTGCTGAGCTCTCTGTCCGTCAGCCAGTGAGGACAGAGGCACATGCTGAATAAAAGAATTATAGCCCCTGTGCAGAGATGAAGAGGGCTGGGTAGGTGGGGCGGGGTAGAGGGGGGTAAGCAGGAGGATAAATGACTCACTGAAGCAGCAAGATAAAAGAGGTATACTGAAGACAACAAGCAATTTCAGGTCAGGACAGGGAAACTTGCATGTCCTGTTAAGCACTCTCACAGAGGGGAGTCATATTGAGGCAGAAGTGCATGCTGTCATTCCGACAAGCATGAGGCCACGCAGGCTCTATGCCATATGGTGATTTTGATGTGCGTGTTTTACCCAGGGGGACAGACAGTTATCCAGACAAATAAAATCACTGATATCCTAACTAATAAGATCACACATATTCTGAACATAAAAAAACTAAAACAAAAACAGTCTAACAAATGAGTTAGCACAGCGGTTAATACCATCACAAACACGCAGTGCACACTTTGAAATGTAAAATGCTCCCTTTGTTAAACAATCAGGGTGTCATATATTGCTACATTTGTTTGTTGTCTTTGTTTTCAAGGCTATTAAGAAATAGCTTAGATATTTGACTAATCTTTTTCTGATCCACACCAGCTGCAATTGTTCCCTCAACTGACACTGAATATTAATATGGTCTTTCTGCAAGCATTTATGCAAAACCTTCTGTTGTTACCAGTCCAGAGTACTGCTCCAGTAAAATAGAGCGCTTCAATTGCCGAGTGCTCCTCTTTGCCTTGTCACAAATTGGTCTTCAGATATCAGATATTTGTCATTGTGAGGCTTCAGATTCAGATATGAGTTGTCAGTCACGGTGACCATCAGATCATTTGTACCAGTCAGCTGGACTGAGCTGAGATATGAAGAAAGGTTCACTCCACTCTCTTTCCAGAGACACAAAACAGCCCTGACATACACTCTGCAGTGTTTGTGTGTGTGTGTGTGTGTGTGCCCATCTTGGAGCCCTCTCTGTGGGCACAGGAGTGGAAAGAACTGTCTGTGAGATGGTTCACTGGGCAAATATCAAAGGGAAACAGGATTCGACTAAGGCAAAAAAGAGAAATGATAGCAAAAATCCTCCTTCCTCCTCTCCACCCTCCTTCACTGCTTTCCTCCACCGTTCTGCTGGCCCGCCTGAGCTTTGCGTTATTTATACACCTACACACAAAGAAGAGAGGACAGGATGAAAAATTCACACAGGTTCCGGCCTGCTTTCTTTTAGGGATCAGTAACACATATGGTAATGGCCCCCTGGTAGGCCGCCTCCCCAGATCTCAGGGCAGGTGTATATGTATGTGTGTCTGCTTATATGTTTGTTCTTGTCTGTGTGTGTGTGTGTGGGGGGGGGTATGTCATTCTTTTATGTGAATGTAAAACTTAACTCACCCTCCAAACCAATGATCTATCAGATGACATTTTAGACTTGCTCTTAAAGCACCTTCATGCTTCTCAGTAATATGTCTCATCCTCAGTGGCTGGAGCATGACTAAAATGGCACAAGCTGATCTCTCTGGCATGGACATCTACTTTGGGTTGCCCCCTCAACTGGCTGTGCGTCATCAGTTCCTGGAGGATACGGCAAAGAGGAAGCTTAAAGTGGAGTGGTGTGTGTGTGTGTGCGCGTGTGTGTGTGTGTGAGCAGAGGTTTGCATTCTGTCACGTGTTTAATTGATGACGGCCCTGCCCTCGGTGTAACATCTGACTAGCACTCCTCTGACATTATAGCCAAGCATCATAAAGCACGCTGTCTGACACCCCTCGTCTCCTCAGAGAGAGAGAGAGAGAGAGAGAGAGGGAGAGAGAGAGAGAATGGTACATAGATACGCTTAGATGTGATGTTAGATGTTGAGATAAAGGGATGAGATAAGATGGAGAGAGGGAGTTTGACAGATCCAAGAAATGATGAATGGATAGAAAAAAAGATAAGGAAAGAGATGTGATGAGAAACAGACAAATGGAGAGAGAGAGAGAGAGAGATGGACGCTGAGATTGGAATGGTCACCTGGGAGAAGAATAATTCAAATCATGCCATAAAACATTGATACTCCAAAGGCTGTGCCAGCTAAACTGGAGATTATGACCTTGAATAATTCACACCTGGCAAAGACCCCCCTCCCACTGCGACTGCAGTAATGCACTCTAAGTCATATTGGTTCCCTTGCTAGGATGTTTTTTAACTGGAAATCAGACACATTTACATACATTTCTTTATGTGTCCTCTAAGGTGACTTACAGAAGATGTGCTTCATGATGGAGATGTGTGGGGAAGCAAAGGATGAACACATTTTTTCAGTTTGAAGCTACTGAAATATCAATGAAAGTAGTGTGGCCTTGTGTTTATAATTTGATCTAGTCAGAACTATGTCATCCATTTAGGTAGAGATATTGTTTTTTTAGTCTTCATTCTCGCTCTGGGACACAGTATGTGATATGTGGAAGGCAACAAATGACAAATTCCTTCATATTGACTGAATAGTCCGCAGGTTTATTTTTAAGTAGTGCTCACCTGGCTCAGTGGATATACACCCAGGGAGGGTATACTGTCTTACCTGAAGCTCTCTCTTTCTCTCTCTGTGTGTGTGTGTGTGTCTGTGTGCGGTGAAAGATGCCTCAATAAGCGGCAGTGTTGTCTGTCTGAGGCCACGGCCGCTCAGGGTTCAGCTGTGGGTCAGATGTGATTACTGGCGTTCTGCCGATGACAAGCGATTCCTCTTGTTCGGCCAACTAGGGGAGGCTCTGTTCTCATCCTAATAAATACGAAAAGGACCAGTGGCTGTGTAAATTGTGTTACTGAGTCTCTGCGCAGGTAAGATCAATGATTTTGGTGTAAATTAAAGGGTTTAATGATTTAGTTATTCATTATTGGCCAAAGTACATGTTTATACTTTTTTGTCAACTGAAATGTACAAGTATAAACTATTTACAGTAATACGCTATAATTGGATAAAATGGCAAAATGCTTGGAAAGACAAAAAAAAATACTGATATTGAACATGTAAAAAATGTTGAGAAGAAGAAGATGAGAACCAAGACAGACTGAAGGGAAGATAATGGTGTGGTGGAAGTCATTTCTTTTGAAAATGCTGACACTGTGGAGGTCATTTGTAAAAATAAATATACCGACATTGTAAAGGTCATTTGTATTTTCAAGTACCGGCCACAGCTTGACTGAGACGTGAGTCCAAATTGATTAAAGGTTTCTGATTTCAACCATTTCATCATCAGCGCCACTAATTCAGTTCCATTGCAATCAAAAGCAGAGCCAAGCTGGCGGAATGTTCAGCCTTTTAATTTTTATTAACAACACGGTGTTCATTATTGGTACACTTCAAACCAATGACAGTAAAAGGCTGGCATCACCTCAGCACAGGAACACAAGAAGAGAAAGCTCTGAAAGGCAAAAGCAGACCGCAGACCGAGATTTAAAACAATGCTGCGAAGGTTCAGATGAGCACAGATTATAATAATGGTAATCATATCAATAAGAACAGTAATAATAATTATAAGAAGAACAACAATGGCCACTGTATACTTATACAGCTGATTCACATAAACCAAAAATTCTATATGTTGTCAAAATGCCTGTTTAAAGAAAAAAATATGGATTTGTTTGTGTGAGTGTGTGTGTGTGTGTATGTATATGTGTGTGTGTGTGTGTGTGTAGTTTTGTATACATTACGAATGTCCATGTTCCTCTATATGTCCTTGTGTGGCTGTGTATGTTTCGCTAAGGTCGAGGTGTGGATCGCCAAGGGGTTAAGATAGTGATGCTGAGCTTGTCAGGCCAGATAACATGATCACAATCAGGTAGAAGCCAGAAATCCCCCTCACCCCCATCATCTTTTTGTGTGCACGAAGGAAGCAAAGAAGGAAGGAACAGGGGTAAAAATCAATCTGAGTAATAAACCATAAGGTTGAGGGCACACAGAGCAGAGCCTCTAAGCACTCAACTCCCAGTCATCATCATCAGTGCTGTGGTGACGTCAGTCAAAGAGGATAGAGAAGTCTCTAAGTCCAGGGGTAAATTAACATGTGGTGAAGCTTTGCAAGATGGCTGACCTTCCATCATCATCTCAGTCTGAGGGAGAAGCTATTCCCCCCCTTCCAGCGATCGAAAAGAAGTTCAAAGAGGAGGGAGACACTCTAATTCCGAGCCCTTCAGATAAATGTCATCCCTATGCCTTGGGAGGGAAACGTGGACGGAAAGCAGGAAGGGACAATTTTAAAGCCGCACAAAGAAAACTATTTCAGTTTCTTTTTTTTTTTTTACACAATGCTGATTTATCCAACAGAGAAAAATAGCAGAGATTTGAATCATTGTTTTAACCTCAAAGCAAATAATATAAGTAAACAAAAAGAAAACAAAACAAAGCAACACAAAATTTAATGCGCCGAAAGAGAAATATATCTAACTGGTTATTTTTTTAAGTTTATATTTCAATAGTAACTGTAACACTCAATAGTTGCCCACAAATTAATATCCATTAATCCTACAATATAAAAAAACGCCTTTGATCATACATCGTCTGCTCATGTATAATCATTGCCTATGCTATTATTGCAAGGACCCAAAAGCTTTGAGTAGCCAGGGCTCTTAAGAGTGGGTATAAATGTCTGGTTTGGAAACTGTAAGATATTTTGCCTTCTTTCATCCTAAAAGCCTCCAAAAAAAAGTACAAAAAAGCCATTTTTTCTTTTTCAGGATATAGACAAAAAAAATGCATGGCCACAGAGTAATCCCATAATGCATTTCAAGCAGGATTCTGGCAATGTGCTTTGCAAGACCCCCCAGTGGAGGAAACAGAAAAGCCACCCAGCAGGAGACATCACTCCTCCATGACACCGAACAACCTGGTTTTCGTTCTATATTTCTGGCTTTGACAAAAAAAGAAAAATCTTTTCAAAACTTCCTTGTTAGGTGGTTCTCTGATTCCAAAATGTCTCCCACATCTAACATGATGAGTAGATGACATCACATGTGCCAGTTCCAATGAAGTTGGAGAAGAAACATCTGGAAAATAAAGTTGTGTTTCAATGCCATCCTATGTAGCAGCTTAAACAGGAGACTGGTTTATATTCCTAGCCAATCAGACTGCAGCATGACTGAAGGACCCTGCACTGCACCTCTTCTCCCCAAGTTAACCTCCTAACCCCTTCTGGTGGCTCCGACCCTGGGAGGAGCTTCCAGACCATTTCTCCAAGCCCTAATTATTACATCCCGAGACATCAGAGAGCAAAGAGGGAGGAGATTTCTGTATCGTGCCATGTGGTTCATCTCTGTTTCAGAGTTCTCTGAAAACGAATGCTTAAAAAAGAACCACATGAGCACTTACTTGACCCAATCTAGCTTGTTTAAATAATTAGTCTTGGTCCCTGGTCCAGATCTGGTTCCGGTGCATTTCTACATGGGGGCCCGGCTGGTGCTAGACGTCGGTGCTGATGCTGCAGCTCCTTGTGAACATCTCGCGCATGGTGACAGAGCGCGTCAGGTTGAGCTTGCTGCTGGGCGCAGGCTGGTGGAGGGGCTGCGGGATGTGCAGGGACTGCTGGTGGTGCAGGTGTGTGTACCGTGGCACAGGCATCTCCACGGGCAGCTGCAGGTCCTGCTGTTGCACGGCGCGGTAGCTGAGGCGCTCACCACCGTTGCGCAGGTTGCCCTCCACCGCAGGCGCTGCAGGCGGCGGCTGGAGGTAGAAGGGCAGCTCGTAGCGGGTGGTGCACGATGGGCAGAAGGTGTGTGAGCGCGTCAACTTGCGCGTCACGGGCGGCGTGAAGAGGGTCACGGGACCGTTGGCCGTGGCAAGGCCCCCGGCACCGCCGCCCAACCCGATGGCATGGCCAGCCGTCGTCGTGGCTGTGGATGCAGCCAGCAGGTTGTGGTTGGAGTGGACGGGCGGGAGGCGTGATGTCACGGCGAAGTCCGGCTCCTCCTCCTCCGACTCTGACTCCTCCTTCTTACAGCAATAATACTGGCAGGGGAGGAACAAAGGAGGAATGGGTGGAAAAAGTTAGAAAGACACCTTTCTTTACAAACCCTCAAAACAAATACAACAAAATAAAACCACTTTAGCCCACAGAAGCAACAGACAGATGGAGGAAGTTAGAAGGCAGGAGAAAGACATGAATAAAAAAATGTTTGAACACTGTTAACACAGCAATAAAACCATATCATCTCACATAACCAGCTAAACACCAGTCAAAGACCACGATGAGGCAGGAAAGACAAAAGACTCAAGAAGAAGGGGGAAAGCCTTCACACATTAACACAACAATAAAATGAACAAGTTTGAGATCACCATGACATTTACAGCATGTTTCATACACAAAGCTATTCAATATGAATTACCGGTACATACATGTAAATAACCCTCCATTTTTTCCCACTTTTCCCCCTTCTTTCATAATTTTAGAAGAAAAGAAAAGCAAGAGGAAGTTGCTTTAATTTTCCCATGTTGTCAAACAGCTCTGTCCTACACTGACAGGTGTGAGAGTGGGGCTGATACACGATCAGGCCTTGTATATGCGGAACTGAACTCCTTAGTTCAATTAGTTCAGTTAGCTAAGTGCTAACAGCTACGCTAACGCTAATGTTAATGCTGCAAAAGCTGCTATGCTGCACTGAACTCCTACACGCCACTGAGAATTACACCAGCCTGGCTGATTCAGTCACTATGTGGCGCCTCCTACCATCAGAGCTATTTCTTAAAACAAGTACTTCAGTGTCATTATGCCTGCTGGCTATTTTTTAGAGGGGAAATTTAGTGGTTTATTTTGAGTTCAGGCCCCTGTTTGACCCCTTGTGTTTGTCAGGTGGTGCAACACATCTTTATTTAGTTATTTCTTTCATTTAAAGGGGGGCTGGGGGTTGGCTGCCGTGTCAGTGTCCCTGAGCTTAGACTGTTCAAACATTTAATGTGAAATTAAATACAGAAGAAACTTTCTGCCGTACATTAAACTAGGTCGTGCTTGTAAAGTTAATTGAATTGAGCTGAAGCTTTGGCAATGAGGCTGAGAGAAATGCTGTGTGTGTGTGTGTGTATGTGTGCGTGTTTGTGGGTGTGGGTGTGAAAAAGGGGAAGAGGGAAGAAGTAAAGAGAGAGGAGACGGAGGGAGAGAAACAGGGCTAGACAGAGGAAGAGAGAGAGAGAGAGAGACTGATGAAGAGAGAAAGAAAGACAGAGGGAAAAGAAAGGGAGAGAGAGAGAACGAGAGAGAGAGAAATGTTATCTCGCTGCATTGTTACATGACTGAAGAAGCGCAGAGCCCAAGCGGTGGCTAGCTGAGTGAAATTGGAATGGATGGTGGTTTAATTAGATGGCGCCCAACAGCGAGTCTCTAAAAGCCATCTCACACTCTGTCAGTGTATCCCTGACACACACACACACACACACACACACACACATTCTCAACCCATACTCTTTTTCTCTCTCTTTCGATTGTTCTCCTCTCCCTCTATCTCTACGTTATTCACACACTCGGCACATTTGTGCATTTGTGTGTAATAGTGTGTGTGTGTGTGTGTGTGTGTGTTCAAGCCAGCCCAATGGGACTAGAGCAGGTCTGTACACGCATATTGTCCAAGATGTGTATGGTACACACACACATACACACACACACACAGACAGGATGATAAAGAGGCCGGTGGGATTGTAAACTCAGCCTGGTAGGGGACAGAAAGGGATCTAACTTCCAGTGAAATGTGTGCAAGGTTGTTATGCATGGGTATCTCCAATGAGTATTGATAGCACATGCATGTCTGTTTGTTTGTATTTATTTAGTGTTTGTTTGTGTCTGTGCTTCTGTGTTTGTTTACATCTGTCCTTGTGTATTTGTGTCTGAGCATCTGTGTATTTATTTCAGTGTGTACATATAATATACTACGTGTGTGTGTGTGTGTGTGTGTGTGTGTGTGTGTGTTCACCGTAGCTAGGGGTCTTACCTGCAGCCTACAGTAGCACAGAACAGCGATGATACATAGCAAGATAACAGTTGCTAAAATTCCTCCTGTGATGACCACTGTCCCGGCTGTCATTCGAAATCCTCTCCATCAACACCCTACATACAAGGAGAGAGAGAGAGAGAGCGAGAGAGAGAGAGAGAGAGAGAGAGGGGGAGAGAGAGAGGTTTATTACGATTCTGGTAATCCACCAGCGGTGATGATTACACATAAGGCATCCTTGTGTGACAAATAAGTCTTCATAATGACACCCAGCTTCATCATCTGCATAATCACTTTCAACTTGTTACACAGTCATGTCATCATGACCAAATGAGGGGCAGGAGAGAACAGATTCAGGAATGAAGGGCAATTGAAGAGGGATGAAAAAAGTAAATTAAGCAAAAGGTGGTGAAAGACAGGAAGAAAGAGTAAATGAGACAGATTTAAAATAAGACAGAGAGGGAATAAGCTGTTGTTTACAATTAAGAAGAGAAGAAGAAGAAGGTCAGATCACTGACTTCTTTCCAAAATTGCATACTGTTGCACTACATATGACCTGGGATATACCGTTGCTTGATGTTATTATTTTTTTTGCTCTATTTTGAGGAAATGGTGCTCATTTTGCTAATTAATGAGTTAATTTTACAAAACTAACCTTTTTTCAAGCTTCAAGTGAGCACCCCGACAAACACACACTCTCTTGATACGAAATGACATCTTCTAGGGTCCAAGTATGTTATATGTAGTGTGTAGTACAGCAATATGCCATTTTGGAAATGGCAATGGTGAACTGAAGGGCAAAGAGGTGGAATGATAACATCCATCAAAGATGGACCCCCACAGATAGCAAGGCTGGGCAGGACTTCAAAAGAGACTCGATGGCAGACAGAACGAAGGAGCAGATAGAAAAACAAAAAGATGGATGAAGGAGGTGAGGATCAGATTTGTGGGAGAGAGGTTGTGACCTTTTGAGATGACATGAAGCGATATAGAGCGTGACCTCTAGGTACAGCTGACTGATCCCAGCACCTTGCTTAAAGCCATTGTGACCTGACAAATGTGCACTTCAGTGGACTGTAAGATCTCACTGAGAATAAAAAACATAGTGTTTTGCTTCCTCAGAAATGTAGGAGTGAGTGTGTGTGTGCATAATATGGATGTATGTAGGTGTGTGTGTGTACATATGTGTGTGTGTGTGTGTGTGTATGTGTGTGTGAACGGTGGATTGCATGTGTGTGAGAGCATGTAAATGCCCATTCACAGACTGACAGGCACAGTCTTAGGTTGTCATTGATTACTATTCCAAATTTACATGCATGTGTCCTGTAGGTCCTCATGAATGTAACGGATCTGCCCACTTTGCTTTCTACAAGTAGACCCACATTCATTTTGCGGATACAATATAGTTTGACTATGCTGGGGACTGTTGTAGGTCAATGCATCCTAATGGGCAGCAGTCTTCTGAAAACACTGGACCAGTCTTGAACCGAACACCATTGACCACTATGGAATTGCTATAACTTATCTCCTGTCTCACCACCAATGTCTTAAGCTTGGCTCTCCCCAAAGCCTATCGGAGGTAACATATATATCCATATACATATCAAAAGCCTATTGGCAATATATACACATATACAATATATTTCACCATGATGAACAACATCCCACATTCCTTCGGCTCTGGCATCAATATGTTAGTGTTAGTGTTGCCACTACCCTTCAGAGTCAGCTGGTCTAGTAACACTACCACCATTGTTGTAATTATATTTCAAACAAACATCTGATTTCAAAGTCATCATCACTCTTAGAAATCCCCTCTGGCTGCTAACTGGTGGATCCCAGAGGATTAATTCCCAATGCGAACAGCAGTTCCAGACTAGAATTCCCAGTCAATTCCGAGCTGAGGGCAACGGACACAGGCATAGTCATAGCCAGGCCACTCTCATTCTTCCTGGCATTGTTCTGATGCCCTCCTCTGTCTCTTCTCACTGCTGGGTTTTCAAACTGACAAATCTTATGCAAATCATTTCATTGCAGAATACTTCTTATTCAAATGTGCTTCAGCATGTCTGCTCCCTTCATTCAGAGCCCATTTGAAAACCAAAAAACATCCATCATCCAGAAAGGATTGCAAACCAAAATGCACCATCCTCACTGCCAGTTTAGTTGAATTTATCCAAGCATGACTTTGAAAGGCTATATCCATGTTTGTCACTAGAACAATACTAGGTACAAAATGTATATTTCAGTCAATCCCGAATTATAACAGTGTTATTCCTACTATACAATAGGCATACATGGATTACTTAAGAAGCAGTTAGAATATTCAGTCAATGAATTCTTATGCTCAAAGCATCATCTTGAGTCCTTCACTTTTTCTTCCTATTCTGTTGTGTATTGGAACCATTCCATCATACTCTTTACCCTATACTCCATGCACACTATAAGTTGCTCATTTGTCAAAAACTTCACTTGCGATGAGGAAGATTGCATGCTGCTTTTCAAATGCCTCATACAGAGCTCTTTAAAGCCCTTTAAAGGTTTTCAACTGCGCTTCATTCCACTGGAACTCACAGCCCCCTCCTCATGTTGAGTGGATGTATTGAGATAGACAGCGTGGCCCCTGCAAAAGGCTACGAAGAGGGACAGGCGGGAACACATTGTGAAGGGAACCAGCCCACTGGGGAACAGAGGAAGATAAATAGGGTCGCGCCGCTGCTGCAGTTCAGTGCCTGATGTTAATGAGTTAAGGCTTTTTCTGCTAAACAGACTGATCACAGGGTAGTGTCCTGTCCTCGTCCTGTCAGGGGGTGTGAGCTGAAAGGGAAATAGATGGACTGTGCACACACATACACACACACACACACACACACAAATACTCAGTGCACTCTTCTATGACATATGCATGTGCGCGTGCATGCACACACACACACTTTGCAGACTCGATCAGTATACATTATACTGGAACGCTATGAGCCCACACCTATTGCACACTCGTATCAACATCAACCTCTAAGCTGAGTCTCCTTTACAGCAGTACGCATGTGCATGGCGATGGTTGGAGTATTGAAGACTGTGACGTGCCCCCATCCCCAACACGATCCCCAACCAACAGAGCATTGTCCTCGCCATCCTCGCCAACACAGCCATCTCCTTCATTATCCAGCTTACCCCTTCTCTTAATCTCTCTCTTTCTTTGTCTGGACACATACATCTGAGCCAATGAGATGTACTCTTTCATTTTGCCGCTCACCCTTTATCTCTCTCTCACTCTGCCCTCTGATCCCCTCTCTCTCTCTCTCTCCCTCTCGGAGCGCATCCGTCTGGGCCAATGAGGTGGGCTGTCTGCAAGCGCTGTGTACCTGCCTGCTGGAATCAAATCAGACAGATTTAATCTAATACTGCCCAGTGGCCAAATGTAATCAATTGATCCATACTCCTAGCTGGAGGAGCGAGAGAGTGGACGACACACACACACACACACACACACGCTGCTCATCTCTCTCCCCGAGGGGCCAGAAAGGGTCTACTGATGACCACTTGGACTGCCTCAGGATGGGGAGGGGGGCATCTGGTGGTCTCTTACCACACAGAGAGAGGAAAGCAGAAGAAATCATGTTAGCACTATAGTGAATGGTAACCATGGAGATAGTGGAAGCCTCCTTTCCTCATGTCAGGGTGACCTCTGATAAGGCACAATGCATTATGGGTAGGTAAAGAAATGCCACTCCATTTGTTAGGAGGAAGGTTACATGTGCCATTTTTTAAATGGTCCCAATGACAGCAATTACCAGTATACACACATAAACACACAAACACACATGCAGTACACACACAATACTCCATTATACACACCTACACACACATGTCCACCCACACAGACTGCTGCACGTGGATGAGCAATACATTTTCACACGTTCAATGTCACACATATAGGCCTACATGCTCATATGTGCATGCACACACAGGCACATTAACAAATGTGTGTGCACACAAACAAACACATGCACGCATACACACACACACACAAGTAACTCAATAAGACCCAAACAGGCCATCCATTACCTTAGCTCAGGCAAATGGACTGTGTCCGAGGTCTGTTCCCCCGGGGAGTTCTTAATTAGATCGGTGCGGCGTGAGGAATGTGTTGCAGTAACACGACGTGTAGTCTGAATTATTTACAGAACACGCACCGCTAGCACACCAAGCCCGTCAGGCTCACGGTGCATGGAGACGCATCTTCGCAGGACGGCCTCGCCAGATCGTGTCACCTCCGCCGCCACAGAGAGGCTACGCCATTTAGCAACAATGGAGAAGTCTTGTCGACATAACAACAAAGTCTATGCGCTGTCAACACAACGAACGCAGGCAACACGCTCGCGGAAAGAGCACGCCATACGGCCTACTGAAGAGAAACACACTTGGATGTTGGCCAGGAAAGTCACTGTGCATTTTTGCATCAGGCGTCCTTACTACAGTGTACAGTAAAATCATACTGTAAATTTTGCAGTGTACACTGACTGCCCTAAGCATAACTAGTGAAAGGACAAGGCCGCACTTTGCATAATCTGTGCAAATAAAATATATCATGCAAAGTGCGACCCTGATTTTCCACTAGTTGTCTGATGGGTCCAGGTCAGCGGTCTCAGAATATGAGATTGAGTGAAGCTTGCTCCAAAACCTGAAGCCCTAAGCACACACCTAATCCCAATGATATCAATATCGATATCAATAATAAAACAATAATTTCAAACACACTTGAAGTCACTTGAATGTAGTCGGTACTTAACTCTGCACCTGCGGTACACACTGTAGATTGGCACACGATTTACCTGAGGACACTGGACGTAAACTGGGGCCAAAAAGACTTTTATAACCCAATGAAACATGACAAAGCAGGTCCGGGCGACATCATCAGACCTCAGAGGAGGTAATGTGGTGTGACAGACGTAGCTGACGACGACAGCACTAGAGCGCGACGATGGTGCACAGAAATAAATGTTTGGATACGGCGATGCGGGAGGGCAGCTGAAGGATTTGTTCCGTGAATGTCATGGGTGATGTGGCGACCCGCGAGGGCCTATGAGGCAACACTAGCCTGGCATTGCCCATGACTCCAGAGCCTCTGTGTGTGTGTGTGTGTGTGTGTGTGTGAGTGTGTGTGTGTAGTGGGTGTGTTGCTGGCACATCTTTGCTCATGACCATAGCTGAGGTCAGAGCCTGTGTGTGTGTGTGTGTGCATGTGTGTGTGCGTGTGTGTGTGTAAGCTGAGGCCATTGGTGTGCAAGGACCTCTCTGACAATGGCATCTTAATACTATGCGTTCGATTAGAGACTGACTAGCTTGGATGAACAAAGTTGTTGCGAATTTAACACAGTATAGAAAGACAGATCTCCATTTCTAGAACCCTGAAATGGATTAACTGTCTACAGAAATCACAACACCAAATAGATTAAATGGCTACAGAAAAAGTTCAGAGGATATTTACACTGAAAAAAAAAAGATTTCATTCTTGGACTAAGCTTAATCTTTTAAGAGATAAAGAGTCCAGAGGTAAAGAAATCCATTCAGAGCAGACACACACACAAAGGTGTGTGTACAAAGGAAGAGCTGGCTGTGCACACACACACACACACAGGACACACTGTCACAATTGACTGCAGTATCAGCACCACATTTGGGTCCAAATGACCCAAATTATACTTAAAACACACACACACACACACACAAATGCATTCCGAGACCATACAAGCAGAAGGACATAGAGGCATATACATAGTTGTAACCACATACAGACACACACACACACACACACACACACACACACACACACACACACATAGCACAGTGCCCACACAGATTCTCTTCCATGCTGTCCTACCTACTGCAGGCTTAGGGAGCTTCTTCACAATTACACAGGAACAGAGAAGATGCACACTAATCACATGAGAACCACTCCACTCTCCTAAGGCTTCACCACTTCCTGCTAGGCCAATCAGGCAGCTTTCCTTTCCACACACACACACACACACACACACAAAGAGAGAAAGAGAGAGAGAGAGGGAAAGAGAGAGAGAGAGACACACACACACACACACACACACACACATATTGGAGCATGCACACAAAGAGACACAACACTATACAAACACACAGACCCCACCCCCCTCCTCCACACACACACACACACATACACACAGAGGCATGCATACAAACACATGCATGACAAGACAACAACCATACAGACACAAAGTACGCCTAAAAACCCATATGCATGCGCACACACACACACACACACACACACACACACACACACACACACACACACACACACACACACCACACACACAAAGAATGAGCTCTAGCACATCCACTTTACTGGCAAAGGAGTGGCTGAAAAAACGAGTGGCCGAGTGGTAGAGCAAACGCGGGCGCTTTAACACAGCAACATTTACACAATTCCAGATTGCTGACGCATCACCACGGTAATCACCCTGATTTATCCTCGCCTCGTCAACCCCGCTGACCCCTGGACAGCCACGCTACGGCCGGCCCCAGAGGAGGACACATAACGGCCCAACAGCACGGCGCATACACTGACAGCCTTTATTAAAATGGATTAACCTCTTCCTGCCCTGCCAGAGATAGAGAGAGAGAGAGAGAGAGAGACAGAGAGAGAGAGAGAGAGAGAGACAGAGAGAGAGAGAGAGAGAGACAGAGAGAGAGAGAAAGAGAGATAGAGAGAGAGACAGAGAGAGAGAGAGAGACGGCGAGGATTGGGGAAGGTTGGGTTCCACATTAAGAAATACATAATGGTGAATGGTGAAGGATTGGCTGGCCTAGGGAGAGAGGAGGGAGAATATGGGAGGGGTGAAGGTGAAGGAGAAGAAGAGGAAGAAAAAAGTGATGATGATGATGAAAAAAGGAAAAATAGATAAAATGGAAAGACAGAAAGAAAAAAGAGGAAAAAGAGAAACATGAAAGAGAGACAGATAAATGAGGACGACAAAGAAAGGATAACAAAGAAGAGAAGACAGAAATAAACAGATAAAGAAGTGTTGCAGACTTTTACACTGACTAGAGAGGTCACTGTGAGAAAAAGAGGCTGCACATGAGAGGCCTGGTGTTGGCTCTTAAACAGCGTTTAAACAGTCCAGCTCTCTCTACTGTACTGGCTGAAGTGTTTTGGCATTTTGGAGCAAAAGCCCCCTGACACACAAATCATCCCTGTCAGTGGATCCCATCTTTTGGAAATGGGTTTGCATGGCAGGGTTGGATAGCCATCCACCTGTGAACATGGATAAACGTGCACTCGACAAATGAGCAGCGTGATTCTGTGACAGCAAACAGCTGTGACTGGGAACACATGCTGCTAAAATGAGAATGTGACAGAGCAGTGTGTGTGTGTGTGTGTGTGTGTGTGTGTGTGTGTGTGTGTGTGTGTGTGGGTGAAATCAAATTGGGTTTATTTTTATATTCATGCATCTGTGTGTTTAGGGTTACACAGTCACAGGCTGTAGTTCACATACAGTTCACATGAACACACACACACACACACACACACACACACACACATACACACACACATAGACTATATACTGTACAGTACATACAGTACCCCCACCTCCCCCACCCCTTCCCATCTGCACACATCTACAAAGGTGTATGCATGTAAGTTACACACATCTATGCTAACAAACACAGACAAAACACACACACACACACACACACACACACACACACACACACACAGAAATTCATAATCCATTTTGGCACAGCAGCCGTCTCTCTACCTTCCTCTCTCTCTCTCTCTCTCTCTCCACCCACTACTACAATCATGACAGTCTGTCTGGACACTTAACCCACAGACGCACGCCCTTCATGTCCCTGACCCCTGCTTTAATTCACATCTCACACAAACACACACATGCACACACACACACACACATGCACGCACTCACTCTTTGATGAGTCTGAAGGACCATACGCTCACAGCCCATTTTCAGGTGCCTACACTCACGGCCGACAGGGAATAAATATATACTGTCCCCATAGCAACGCCATGGATACAGTACCTGTTCTAAGACTGAACATAACAGATTTCAAAGGAAGAAGAGAAAAAGAGAGAACATGAGGGGGAGAGAAACACTGAAAAAGATGGTGTGACACAGAAAGAGATATTAAGGAATGAGAAAAAGAGGGAAACAGGAGGAGAAGACAGAGGAGGAGTATAATGGTAGAGTAATGAGAATGAGGTTTAGAGGAAGAAAGAAACTACAAAGTAAAGAGGGCAGTGGAGAGAGAGAGATAGAGAGAGAGAGAGAAAGAGAGAGTGAGAGAGATAGAGAGAGAGAGAGAAAGAGAGAGTGAGAGAGAGAGAGAGTGAGAGAGAAAGAGAGTGAGTGAGAGAGAGAGAAAAAGAGAATAAGAGAGAGAGAGAGAAAGAGAGAGAGTGAGAGAGAGAGAGAGAAAGAGAGAGAGTGAGAGAGAGAGAGAACAGTGTGTAAGTGCTGTCATGGTTACCAAACAATATTAACATTCTTGTAAATATGAGAGGCAGGACTGGGGAAATGATTGCCTGTGTTTGAGATGAAAAGCAAAGCAGAGAGAAGTACAGAATGCGCTATGCTGGCAGAAAGCAATAGCTGCCTAGCGCAGAGTGAACACAACGTGTCAAACCAAATGTAGTTTTGGCTGTTTTTACAGGCTTAATGAAATCAAAGCTTTAGCACAAGCGCTACAAGGAAGACTTTAATGCAACGTCATTCATTTCTCATCCAGTCACCAGCATCCATCTGTCTTATCATGACTCGTCTAACATACCTGATTCCCTGCTTACCTGAAGGCTCCCGCCCCCCCCACCACCAGTTGGGTCCCTGTCCATCTGTCCGGGGCGTAAGGTCCACCAGTCCATGGAAGGGGCCTTTGCCAAAGACTTTTAATTCTGTTATTCATTCTACTCATTTTGCATTCAATTGAATTCAAGTGAGACATTCGCACATTATTTCTCCTCACTGAATGTTTCTGAGAGAGTGTTCTTACTCTAACTCTGCCTATATCTTTTAACACTAGGCATAGAAGGCAAACCACAGCAGCTTCCTTTGCTTACTGCCGCTTAGCACAAGGGCATGTTGGACAATAGACCTACTGACCTACCAAGTGTGTGTGTGTCTGTCTGTGTGTGTGTGTGTGTGCGTGTGTGTGTGAGCATGTGAGCATGCCTGTGTGTACATACACATGGGAGAAAGTGCATGGGTGCGTGTGTATGCCGGTAAGTATGTGTGCTAACACAAAAGAGGAGAGTGTGTACTATACACAAACAGCTTTCTCCCCCACAAATTCAACAGCTATTCGATCACGCTTACATACACGTCAATTTATCACTACAACACACGGTCAACACACACACACACACACACACACACACACACACACACACAAAGAAAAGAAAAAAAATGAACACACCACAGCAGACAGCAGTCTTTCAGTGCGAAAAAGCCTGCAGGTAAAAGAGAAGGCAGAAAACTGCTTGAGTGCAGTTTTGCCCTCAGGATAAAAACAGCTCCTTCTGAATGGCTGAGAGACTCCTTTTTTCTTTTGTTTTTTTCTTCTGTTCTTCCGCCACACTTTGCAACAGTGAAGAAGACACTTATGATGAAGGCAGAGATACCACTTCACGAGAGTAGCGCTGGCGAATGGGAACGACCTCAGTTTTGCCAAGTCAGTGATTGTCAGATGATCGTGATTAATATCACTCTCGAGCGAAAGGGGAAAAAAAAGAAGAAAAAATCTATCCGAGCCTTTTAAAAACTTTTGCCATTCGTGCAGAGCAATTGTCCTCTTAAATGAGCCATCCGTCAAAGTTATGTGTCTTGCCATCTGAGAGTGGAAGGACTGTTCCAATCCAAGCAGTAACTGTCGAGTGCAACCCTGGCCATCTCTAATGTCTCATTGTGCATTCCCCACGTCTGTCTATGACCACCTCTTCAGTACATCCACAGCAAGCAACAGCCGAGTCAGCGCTAACTAATGGCTCCACTCGACAGAGTGCCTGTTGAGTTGTTCCCTAAGGTACTTTATATCAACAATGCTTGACACAGGAACATTTTTTGTAACAGTAATAGTTCTTCAAGAACTTTCACTTAGTTCCAAGAAGAAGTAGAAAGTGCTACATTACTGCTATGTCGTTTCATCTGGCTAAATGTAGGCCGAACTCAACATCATGTTACTGTAAAAGAGGCATTCTGCAAAAAAAAAAAACATTAAAAAAAAAAACATTTCTTAAACTAGACAATTGTAAGCGTAGTGTTTTTCCTTTCACCCTCCAAATTTCAAGTCCTTTGTTTTTACCAGAAAAATCCAATGTGCATAACTGACATTGACTGGTATTTATTGTAAATTATCCTAAATACATATAAGAATGTAATTGATTGCATCAGATTGCATCAGAGCAATGTCGGCAAAACAGGAAATACATCCTTGTTTGAAATTACGTGAATACCTTTTTTCTGCCCAACTTTCAAAGAAAAGCCCAGTCGAACTCTAAAGTTGATGCCAAACCCGATTCAAACAACCGCTACTCCTTTGCCACTTAGTTGATTTGCAACGTCACAGCCCTATCATTATCGTGCTAAATCTGCCCATTGACTCTCTACAAAGATAGATCACTGTGATTGGTCTTACCAACCCTGTGTAAGACCAATGGTAGACCTACTACGGCTCCAATGGTGCGTGGCTAGTTCCATGTTCCAGTTCATTCGCTATGATCGCTACTATTTGCACTTATCATCATTCAAAAGCAGTTCTCATTCATGGTATCACAATATCACTATAAGTGAATCCATTTAACGTCTGCTGTAGGCTGGTTCTAAATGAAAGGATCTGTTAACTGAATTACTGTGGGAGAGCGCCTCTTTCATGGCACTTTCCTGCTGTCATCAAAGTGTGTGTGTTTTTAAATAAACATGCCATTAAGAAGTCTTTTCATAAACGGGAGCACACACACACACACACCCCCCACACACACACACACATTCACACACACACACACACACACACGCGCACACACACACACACATGCAAACACACACACACACACACGCCCACACACGCACACACACACACGCACATGCACACACACACACACACACACACGCACACACACACGCACATGCACACACACACACACACACACCTCAAGGCTACAAAGTTAGATTGCCTGGGAACAGCTGCTGGCAGAGACCTGCTGCTCTAAGAAATTGTAAAAAGTATGAAGATGAACCTTGACTCCTCTTTCAGCTGTGCTAAAAAACAAATGAAACACAAATCCTCATGTGAAACGAAACGAAATATGAATCACGAATGGTCTTCTATTCAACTGTCAAACTAAAAGCTCATCAATTGTCACCAATATGCTAGATTTTCTGACATAAATCTTGTTGCATATGTGTGGTCCGCCCTTGTGCCTTTGGCGTCATTGTAAATGAAGCCTCATCCCTCAGTGGAGTTTTCAAGGCTTTTAAAATGAATACAAAAATGTTAAACAGATGAGCCCTCAATAAAGGCAGTATCTATGAATGAATGGTGATTGGCCTGTTGATTGAATGAGTGTCCCTCTTTGAGGTGAACTTGAAGGCCACATGACTTTTTTTCACTGACTTTCCAAAGCAACATGATTTGTTTTTCACTGACACACCAGTGCCTATATGACTACCAGACGACTATATGGCAGCTTGTTCAATGAAGCACTCTGTCCAGAGGAAAACAACCACGGCTTCAGGAAGCAAAAGCGCCACCTAATCAAAGGAGTGCAGGTTATTATTATTTGGTTATTATTGATTATTTGTTTATTATTGCATTTGACACAACAGGCTTCTCAATGAGCAAAACATTTGCTAGCGTAGAAGTATGCAGTAAGAACAGCAGGAGTGGGCTCTTATAATAGAGTACAGGACAGTATGTAATAAGAAATCTAACCAGGCCTAGAGATCTTCTCCACAAGTACAGAAGTTGAAGGAAATAGACTGACGCCTATAACCTATAGAATCATAGCCTCAAACTGGAAGCAACCACAAACAAGTCCATTATGATGAGATCTGATCCTGTCCCATCCTACTCTCTCAGCCCATCATTAGCAGATGGAATATGGGGACATGCTTGTGACAAATCAACTACAGACAAAGGAGAAAAACGGAATGAATCCATATTTTGTTGTGGCTACTGTCTGATGCAACCCCTTGGGTTTAAGGCTATATCTTCGTCTGCACCATAGGCATACAAATAAGCCTTAAATAAGACTAACCCAGGAGGAGGTCACTGCTTAAACAACACCTGTAGCTGTCTGTCAAATTCAGCACAGGAGCAAAAGGAGATTCACTGTTGTGTTGAAATGCTGAAAGGCTTAAAGGAGATTACCTGACAGACCCTTGTGGTTGAAATAGTATGTAAGACTGGTTGCACACCACACTAGCAGCTAATTGTACACAAAATCTACACACACACACACACACACACACACACATACACACACACACCTTTTCAAGTCACACTCAAATTCACACACATGTAGTTCAGCTGGAGAATAAAGTATCTGAATCTAAATGAATGTAAGATGAGGAGCAAGAACACTAAGGAGAGAGCAGACAGAACAGAGAGGAGAGGAGAGGAAAGGACAGGAGAAGAGAGGAGAGGAGAAGAGAGGAGAGGAAAGGACAGGAGAAGAGAGGAGAGGAGAGGAGAGGAGAGGAGAAGAGGCTATAGGTGAGGCAAGAGGAGGAGAGGAAAGGAGAAGAGCAGAGGAGAGGAGAGAAGAGGAGAAGAGCGGAGGGGAGGAGAGGAGAGGAAGAGAGTACTGGGAAATAACTACTTCATGCGTGCAAACACACACACACACACACACACACACACACACACACAGATACAAATGCACACACACGATCATGATCATGTAAGAACATTGTAAGGCAGGCAGGCTCTATTCCAATAACATACATGCATTTATTTACATATTTACCTGTTTATTAATTACTGATCTTTTAACAGACATGATCAGTGTGACCTGCGCTCCTCTTGGAGGAGCATAAGATCATGCCCGCTGCCACAAAATGGCATCTCGTCACCATGGCAACAGCAAACAGGTGTCTGGCTTGATCAGGCAGGCGAATGGCTCGCGCCCACACACAGCATAAGGTCATGAATCATCCCCTGATACTTCTGCAGTGGCAATACGTCACACACACACACACACACACATAGCTACACATAGGGAAAAGCACCTAAACACACACATTACGCACATATATAGAGATAGACAACACATTACATGCATATATATACACAGAAAGACAACACATATGTGTAAATAAATAAGTGCACGGACATTCTCTCTCTCTCTCTTTATCTCTCTCTCACACACACACACACACACTACCACATTACATATACACACACGTTACCTTTAAACACGTAACCACACACCCAGAATCACACACACACACACACGCACACCTATGCATCTAGCCTCCGGGGGGCTGACTCTAAAATGCTATGATTGCTGCTGTGTGTGTGTGGTTGAAAGCAGAGCTGTCACCTGCACACCACACAACGCCTCTGCCACTTGCAACCTCCATGCTTTTAGCAACCAGACATTAGTCTATGCAGCACAGTTGCCCAGGAAACAGAGGTCAGAGGGTAGAGGTCACGGACAGCTTGCGCCTGACAACCACCCACAACCCTCTGCAGTCAGATAACAATCTTGTATACAGCCTACATAGCATACATGCAGACACCACAACCGCTACCCTACACATATAGGCCCAGCACAGATTATTTGCAAAGTGTCTAGTAATTAGCAAACGTGTCCCCTGCAGTGTACTGTATACGCTAGACTTAATATATACTAATATATATAATACATATATATAATTGATTTAAAGGAAAAATCCAGAGTAAGTCAGCCCATATTACTGTTCTCTGAGGCTGCCAAGTGCTCGCGGTAGGTATACGAACCACAGCATTTGGTGCAATGATGGCACAGGTGGTTGTAGGTTTGAGCCCCACTCTGGCTGACCCCATCGAAGTGTCCTTGAGCAAGATACTGGACCCCAAATTGCTCCTGGTGGCAGGTTGGCACCTTGCATGGCAGCCTCCGCCACCTGTGTGTGAATGCATGTTTTGTGAATGGGTGAACGTGAAGCATACTCTGTAAAGTGCTTTGAGTACTCATAGGAGTAGAATAGCGCTATATAAATGCATTCCATTTACCATTTGGTGCAACGTAGAGCGAAGTTACAAACAGGCAGCTAACGCTAACTGATAGGGGCCCAGGGAAACAACACTTCCTTGCCCTTCAGTTAGCACTAGCTGCCATTTCGCTATTTGGTCTACGTTGCACCAAATTCTGTTGTTCTTATAACTACCGACAGCACTTGGCAATGTGAATAACAGGGCTACGGGCTGATTCTTAATCCCTTTAAAGGAAAGTACAGCACATGTGTTTCATATATACTGGAGACCCAACATAAAGTGTTTAAAAGAAAGTGTTTATTAATCTAAAACTTTATCAAACTAAAGTAATTAGTCTTATTTAGCAGACGCTTTCATCCAACAGACTGGCAGTGGCAGCTTTGGGATTTAAACATGGAGTCCAGATATCAGACACTGGGTGTTTGTGGTACCACCACCACCGCACCTCTGTACCACTGTACACTACCACTACCACTACCACTACCACTACCACCACTACCACCACCACTGCACCTCTGTACCACTGTCCACTACCACTACCACCACCACCACTGCACCTCTGTACCACTGTACACTACCACTACCACTACCACTACCACCACTACCACCACCACTGCACCTCTGTACCACTGTACACTACCACTACCACTACCACTCCACTACCAACACCACCACCACCACTGCACCTCTGTACCACTGTACACCACCACCACCACCACCACTACCACTACCACTACCACTACCACTCCACCACTACCACTACAACTACCACTCCACCACTACCACTACCACTCTACCACTACCACTACCACTACCACTACCACTACCACTACCACTACCACTACCACTCTACCACTACCACTACCACTACCACTACCACCACCACCACTACCACCACCACTGCACCTCTGTACCACTGCACTACTGCTCCCCTCAATCACTCCAACACCACCACTACCACCACCACTACCACTCCACCACCACCACTACCACCACCACTGCACCTCTGTACCACTGCACCACTGCTCACCTCTACCACTCCACCAACACCACCACTACCACTACCACCACTACCACCACTACCACTCCACCACCACTACCATCACTGCACCTCTGTACCACTGTACTACTGCTCCCCTCTATCACTCCACCACTACCACTACCACCACCACCACTCCACCACCACCACCACCACTGCACCTCTGTACCACTGTACTACTGCTCCCCTCTATCACTCCACCACTACCACTACCACCACCACCACTCCACCACCACCACCACCACTGCACCTCTGTACCACTGTACTACTGCTCCCTCTATCACTCCACCACTACCACTACCACCACACCACTCCACCACCACCACTGCACCTCTGTACCACTGTACTACTGCCCCTCTACCACTCTACTCCTCCACTGCACTCCACTCCTCCTCTCCCTCACTCCACTCCTCCACCACTACCACTACCACCACTGCACCACTGCTCCCCTCCACCCCTCCACTCCACTCCTCCTCTTTTCCACTCCGCCCCTCCTCCTCCTCCTCCACCACTACCACTACCACCACTGCACCTCTGTACCACTGTACCACTGCTCCCCTCTACCATTCCAATGCTCCACTCCACCACTCCTTCTCCTCCACTCCTCCTCTCCTCCATTCTTCCACTCCTGCACCCCTCCACCACTCCATCCCTACTCCACTCCTCCACTCTTCTACCCCTCCTCCTCCACTCCTCCATTCTTTCACTCCTCCACTCTTCTGCCCCTCCTCCACTCCACCACTGCTCCCCTCCTATTGGGTCATACTCATACTCACTCACATCTGTGAAACCCAGCAAGCCTCAACCCAAACAACAAACAACCTAAAGCTTGCACATGCACAGTACATTTACACACACACACACACACACACACACACACACACACACACACACACATATATATGGTTCTCTCATTCTCACTCTATCTCTGTCCCTCTTTCTCTCTCTCATACACACACACACACACACACACACACACATTTTGATACAGCTACATACATAAAAGCACAAAGACATGAGACAGAAGTATATATGATGAAGGTTTAGCACAGATTTTCAGATACAAGCAAAGAGTAGGTTTTACACAAAAACTCATTAGGCCCTGTAATTGAGAGCCACGGTTAGCTCTCTGCAAGACGGAGCGAATAAATTACATTTGCTCTCTTGCACTGAACAATGGCAAACCCCCAAATGATTTCTTGTTCTTTGCTTTGTGCTTTTGTTATTTCAAATGGGCTTTGATAGAGGGCAGAAACAGCAATCACTCAGCCCACCGCCAGTCACTCAAAAGAGTCCCCTCTGATTGGATGGGGCAGGGTAGGGGGCAGGGGCGGGGGCGGAACAACAGGGCAAAGACATGGTTGATCAATTTCCCTAAAGGTTGTAAAAGTCAGCAAGTGTATAAATCTATACAGCACAGTGTGCACTCTCCGTGTGTGTGTGTGTGTGCGTATGTCTGTGTGTGTGTGTGCGCGCGTGCTCGTGTGTGTGTGTGTTTGTGTGCGTATGTGTGTGTGCGCGTGAAAGAAGGATGTGGATACAAACCAAGCACACAGGCAGAACCCATTTACAGTCAGATAATCGAGTTTCTACCTCTGCACACTAAACTCTGCCTGTCCATTGAACCCTTGTGCCTTGTCCAACTGCAGAGGCACTCCTACAAAAACACATCTCACTCCTCGAGCCTGTTAGCTCAAAAACAAAACAAAGCCAAGCCGCTGGGTACATGATGACCAAGGCCATTCACAAAAACAAGGCCAACCCTTTGAACATTTCACCAATTTTACCATTTCTAATAAGGACATGCCTGCCAGCATTAAACCAATGCCAACCCCTTTGGACATGTTACCAGAAACACACACAAAAATACAGCCATGCTCTTTTGAGCATTGTACAAACACACACACACACACACACACACACACACACACACATCAAAACAGACCGTCTAGTATCTATACTAATTTTGTCCTCACTAGTCTGCCACTGAATAACGCCATAGTGTTTCATTCTGCCACCAGGATGACTGGTAAATACACTGTTTCCTCAATGCCAATGCACTTTACAGTATTATCAGTTTGCAAAGGTTACTGGCAAAGAAGGAAGTAATGTTACTGCAACGCATTTGGTCAGGCTGGAACAAAGATTTCAAAGTTAAAGTTAAAGTAAAGATGATTGGCATTTTATCCAAAGCGACACAGACTCGTAATGTGGGGTGCAGGAATCAGACCCAGGCGCCAAACTGTCAGCTGAGCGTAACCGCTCATAACCGCAACATAACTGCTGCTCCACCACGCCTACTAAGATGATGTATAGTCCATGTTAATTATGACGTTGAATTGGAAATGTTTCTCCTCACAAGGTGGTAAAAAAAACAGCCATCGCCAGTCCTGCACATCCAAACACAGCCAAGCCCTCTGAACATTTCCATTACTACTCCCAAACACCAAACAACTGGGGGAAAAGATATACACACATTCACACACAAACACACACACACACACCACCTCCCTATGGACATGTTGCGAGTCCAAAACACCAAACAGCTGGGGGAAAAGATAGCACCCTCTCCTAATGTCTCCTACAGCATGGCACATGGGCAGGGTCAGAGAAATTCTGCTCAGTCAAAGCACAGCACATGGCCCAGAGTGCGGCCCAATCACAGCAGAGATTGGAGCAGTCTGGAGCAGGATAATAGATTGTGCCATCAAACACAGCCTCAGCTGTGCTCCCTTGATGCAGAATGGGTTGGGGATTTGGGAAATGCATTGCTTCCATCGTTGAAACTATGTGTAAGTGTGTGTGTGTGTGTGTGTATGTGTGTGTGTGTGTGTGTGTGTGTGTGTGTGTGTATGTGTGTATATGTGTGTGCATATATGTATGTATTTAGTGTGTGACAGTGAGAACGAGGGAGGTAGGGGGTGAAAATGTGGGTGTGTGTTATAAAGTGTGTGTGTGTGTGTGTGTGAGAGAGAGAGAGAGAGAGAGAGAGAGAGAGAGTAAGACAGGAAAAAGAAGGGCAAAAGACAGAGCTGGATAAAGTCAGCTAGAGGTGTATGGAAAAGAGGAGCATGAAAAAACAGGAGAAAAAATGTAAACTGAAATGATGGAGTTAGAGGAAGAGAGAGAGAGAAAGACGTGAAAATGAGAGAGAGTGAGAAAGAGAGTGACATGAAAAATGAGATGAGAAAAATGAAAGAGAGAGAGAATGAATGAGAGAGAGAGCATGAAAAACATAAGAGAATGAGGTACAAAGTGGACGGGTGTGTGGATTATCACCAAATGTGGTGCCACACACACACACACACACACACACGCACATGCACACGCACACACACACACATACAGACACACACACACACAGGAGTGTGTACATAACCACAGGCTTCTTCCTCTTCCCCCTCTTGTAGAGGGCGGCTGGTGTAACACATACACATACACACACACACACATACACACACACACACACACACACACACACACACATACTCTCCCCCCTCCTGAAGATGAAGATGTCTGGTGTAACACGTGTTTCCAGGCGTTACGTAAAAAGCTCCTTTGTCAGCAAACCCACCCAAATGACTCTCATCTTCTTAGCCTCTAACACTCATCCTACACACACACACACACAAACACACACTGCCTTACACACATACCTTCAGCAAGAAGGGTTAACATGAACTGCCCACCACACACACACAGTATAACATGCACATACAGCACACATGCAAACACACACATACACACACACACACACACACACACACACACAATTTATCATGTTGCTCTCACGTTACTCACAGGGGTGCTGTGTATAGGCATTGCTTATCATAACTTACAGTAAACCAACAATCAACAACTTATATTTATCCTCCTCTTCCTCCCCCACCTTCGTCATTTCCTGACGTCAGTGTTTGTGTTTACTGTAGAATTTACATTTTTCATGAATTTTATTTCCTTCTTTTAAAAACAACATCTCTTATCACTTATCTCTGCTTGGTATCCTGCTCAGCTGCAGCCACAGGGCCCACTTACTGTTTGTCTCCCTCTTGGCTTACTGTGTTTGGTTGTTTGCCGTGGTAGTGGTTATATGTTTGTGTGTGTGTGTGTGTGTGTGTGAGAGAGAGAGAGACAGTGTGTGTGTGTGTGTGTGTGTGTGTGTATGTGAAAGAAAGAGAGAGAGAGAGAGAGTGCTTTTAGGCATTATTTTGGAACATCTGTGGGGGGTGTAGAGAGAGGAAGTAGCTCACTCCTGCGGTGTGTGTGTGTGTGTGTGTGAGAGAGAGAGAGAGATTATCAGCGTCTGAGTGTATGTCTGTGAGTGTGTGTATGTGTGTGCACGCCCGTGTGTGTGTGTTGGGGGGGGTGTTCTTCCGAGTGCCTAAATGCTTGAGGGATACGTGACTTCAGAGAGGCAGATAAGATAGCTCCATCCATCCCTGTCCCCCTTCCCCTCTGAGGGAGAAACACACACACACACACACACACATATATGCACACATACAAATACATGTACACATATAAACACACACACACACACACACATGCACACATACACATACAAATACACAGACACAGAAAGACACAGACACAGAAAGACACACACACACACACACACACACACACACACACACACACACACACACACACACACACACACACAAACACTCCTGCTGCATTCCACTGCATCCTCCTCCATGTTCTTCACTAATGGGGATGAAGCAGACGGGGGAGGAGGGGAGGGAGTGAGGGAGGAGGGGATGGAATGCTGGTGACACGATGCCCCAGAGTGGGCGGCATGGCAACCACAACCCCAGCATCAGCACCACTGAGTGAGTGAGAGAATGAGGGACTACTGGGGGGCTTGGGGGAGGGGAAAGAGGGATGGGAGCGATTGAAGGACATAAGGAATGGGAAAGAGGAAAGAGAGAAAGAGGGGGGGTCAAGTGATGGACATAATGGAGGAGGAAAAGAGGAGTATTGTGGGGTGAAGGTGGCAGAATGAGAGAATAAAAAGAAGGAGGGAGAAAATGTGAAAAAGAAGACAAGATTGAGGAGGAGAGGAGAGGAAACGGAGCAGAGGGTCATGTTCATCAAGGGCAACTGATGCTGCCCATGGGGCAGCACACAAATCGCTGACCAAGACTCAGGGTTCATCAGGGACCTCTCTCTCTCTCTCACACACACACACACACACACACACACACACACACACACACACACACACACACACACAGTCACTTATCATATTTACCCAGCTCATTCACGCACTCAAACACACACATTCAAACACATACACACACACACACACACACACATACTCATAGTCAGCCTCTCTCGCTCTCACACACGCACACACACACATACACATACACACATAGTCAGCTTCTCTCACTTTCACACACGCACATACACATACACACAGGCACACACACACACACACACACACACACACTTCTAAATTTACACCATCCCCGGCATTAGTCATCTCCCCAACCACACACTGCACATTAGGATTTATATCTTATTACAGGAGTGATTCACAGCTGCAGCTCTAATGATATCCCACAGCACGTTCCACCACTTGCAGAACGCGGCACACATCCGGTGCACATCCGGGCCAGCTCCGGGTCACAGGCAGGTAGCATCAGTACCAGCACCAGCTGGTTCTGCACTAGCATCTTACTGTAAGGGCCCACTCAAACCTCTTCCTCACATTAATGTGTCTGTGTGTGTGTGTGTGTGTGTGAGAGAGAGAGAGTGAGGGAGAGAGAAAGAAATGAGGGCGATTGCTGTAAAACCTTCTGCAGGCAGCACCCTCGGGCCCAGATCTGTCTCAATATTGTGTGTGTATGTGTGTGTGTGTGTGTGTGTGTGTGTGTGTGTGTGTGCTGTGATGTACATGCACAAGCTCCATGTGCTGTGTGTGGGGGGTGTACATGTGTGTTTGTGCATGTTTGTCTGTGTGTGTGCGCATGTGCATTTGTGTGTGTGCATGCATGCATTTGCAAGTGTGTGTTTGTTCATGTTTGTAAATATAAGTTGTGTGTGCGTGAATGCATTTTACATGCATTTGTATGTGTGGTATGTGTGTGTGTGTGTGTGTGTGTGTGTGTATGTGTGTGTGTGTGTGTGAGACCTTCAGCCCCACATCAGCAGGCAGACAGGGAGAGACAGGGAAGGATGGATGCATTGAGGGGCAAGTGGACAACCAGGAGTGGCCACCGCGAGACAGTGATGGACACTGACGAACAGTGAAGGACGCCACAGAGACTGGCACCACACAACACAAGGCCACAGCACACACACACACACACTCACTCACGTGTGCTACTAGTGTTTCTTTCATAGTTCACTTTAAACAATACACTACACTAAATGGCCACTGGTGACTTTACAGCCTCTTAAAATTATTTTGATATTAATATATAATACATAATCACATACAGGACATTTTATTTATAAAAACATTAAAATAGATAATTTTTTATATTTATAATATATGTGCATTGTAAATGCATAAATACAGATCTTTTTTTATCTTGTGTGATTTGTGTTTGCTATATTGTGACAAAATCACACAGGCTGAATAGGAATAAGGTCCGGGTGCAGGATAAAGGAAGTGGAACTACTTTAAAGCCATGGAGAGGCCTGGCTGAGACTGACAGACGGCAAGAGTGTGAGGGTGAGGTGGTCAAAGCCGAGACGGATCCTGAAGGACGACGTGAGGAACACAGAGAACTGGATAGGAGCAGGAGAGGAAAGGGAGGCTGTGGATAATGCCTACGAGCACAGAGGGCGTGAAAGCTGAATGAGAGAGACAGACACGCACACGCACACACACACACACACACACACTGGTGATGATGGAAGTGGAATAGCATGGGACAATGAAAGATTGGAAAGGACGTTGAGGGACAGTACGTGTGGGTGTGGGTGTGTGTCTGTGCACACACAAGCATGTATGTGTGTGTGTGTGTGTGTGTGTGTGTGTTTTCGGGGTGGTGCAGAAACGTGTGTGTCTGGATTCACACTTTAGTCCTTGTGTAATAAACTAAGCCCCACACCCTCAACGCCCCCCCGCCAGCAATCACTCATGGGTGGGGGTCCGCTGGGTGCACACGCACAATTAGTGTGTACAGCTTCCATGAGTCATTAGTACAAGTGTGTGTGTGTGTGTGTGTGTGTGTGTGTGTGTGTGTGTGTGTGTGAGTATTGCATGTGTGCAAGTATGGACATGCATGTGGGTGACCGTGAAGAGGAGAGAAAGACAGAAAAAAGAACTGGGGGATGGGGAGCGAAAGACGTGAATACAGAGAGAGAGTGAGAGAGGGGGGGGGGGGAGAGAGAGAGAGAGAGAGAGAGAGTGAGAGAGGGGGGGAGAGAGAGAGAGAGCATTTGTGAATAATGGAGGGGGGAGGTGAAGAAGAAATTCTTGAACATTATTGAGGCAGGAGCCCATCCCCCTCGCCTGTCCCATCTATTACCCTGTGCAGTAAGAAGAAGAAGGGATGA
The DNA here is from genome assembly GCA_015244755.2 of Tenualosa ilisha. Taxonomy (NCBI): domain Eukaryota; kingdom Metazoa; phylum Chordata; class Actinopteri; order Clupeiformes; family Clupeidae; genus Tenualosa; species Tenualosa ilisha. The sequence goes on from PYXC01001489.1 coordinate 581,375, forward strand.
CAGAAAGAAAAGGAGGAGGAGGAGAAAAAAAGAGCAGTAGCCTCTCCGTCACGTCACGTGCCTCCCCGTCAGCCCATCGGGGTCATCGGCAGCCTGCACAGTGCAGGGCACTCAATCTGTTACAGGCCCCCGGTTCAAAAACAGACAGCCACGGCTCCTGGTGGAGGCTGGTGGTGGCTGAAATGGGTGGTGTCTCCCAGTTGGTGGCTACCAGTTCCGGGCCAGATCAGGCCCGGCTCCCAGTCTGTGCTTAAAGCCCTGATCACACTCAGTACAGGCTTGACAGTTATTAAATTGTTGCTTTTGTCTGCTGCTTTGAATGCACCTGAGGCACCAGTTATGTCTGGTCCACCTGTGGTCACACCAATCTCTCGATTAAGACTTACTGACCGCTCCTGACTTTGGGACTGATCTGAATCGAGTTTCCCAAAACCACAGTAATATAAAATAAAAATAAAAAATAAAATGAAAACAAAAATACCGAGGCCAAGCATGTATCCTTAAATACCTTATTTTGCCAAATGCCAAAGATATTTAGTTTACTGTAAAAGGGAAGTAAAGATAAAATATTGAAGCTAAAGAAGTTAGAAATATAGTGAAATATGATAATAGTTCAGTTTAAGATCAGTTTATCAGCCATGTTTGGTTTAACTGCAATGTCCCAAACTGTAACTTGTCCTGCGGTCAGAGCACACAGAACAACGCAAGATGCAATGTTATGATCCGGATCTGGTCCAGACCATGAAGATATTCATTTAAGAACATTTTAAGATCAATCAATCAAGAACCAGATTCTCTTACACAACTCCTCCATGCTTACTGCAGCTTCTGATCTCACTACACTGTAGCCTATGACCTATCATGGACAATAAAGAGTTCCATTCAAGAACTTTTCAAGATCCTTTTAAAGAACCAGTTCCTCTTGCTCATCTCAAGCTCAAGCATAGGCTACATGACACAGCGAGTAACATCTTTCCTTCACAGAGGCAAGTAAACAAATGGGAAACTATGGTAACCAAGTCCACAACCTGAACAAAGCTTCAGTCTAACTGTAGCCTTACCTAGTATCTCTCTTTCTCTCTTTCCCCAGTCTAACTGTAGCCTAACCTAGTAGCTCTCTTTCTCTTTCCCCAGTCTAACTGTAGCCTAACCTAGTATCTCTCTTTCTCTCTTTCCCCAGTCTAACTGTAGCCTAACCTAGTCACTCTCTTTCTCTCTTTCCCCAATCTAACTGTAGCCTAACCTAGTCTAGATAACCATTAAAGAGCTCTCTCTTTTTTCTTTCTCTCTCTCTCTCTCTCCAGTTCCACTGAAGCCTAACGTACACTGGACCATACAAAGATCAATTCAAGAGTGAGCTCCTCTCCCTCTCTCTCTTTCTCTTTCTCTCCCTCTCTCTCTCTCTCTCTCTCTCTCTCCCTGTCTCACTGAAGCCTAGCCTACTCTGACAGCTGCTCATTATTGGACTCCACTGACTCTGCTCTGTTCTGAGATCCATTCTCAAACCACTCTCAGCTTCCATTCCACAACCTCCCCACATCCTGACTTTTCTGTCCATCGGCCATGACCCCCACCCCCCCTTACTGACACATACACACACACACATACAAACACACACTCATTCCTCCGTGCATGACCCAGAATAATTATCCGCAAACATTTTTAGGGTGTGAGGGCCATCCAGAGGGAACACAGGGCAATCTGAGGATGACCACTAAATTACCAATCTGAGCATCCAGCACTGAGCCCCATGCTGTAAACTCAGGAGACCACCCTCTGTTCACCTCCAATAATAAGCTGGGGTGAGTGACACACAAAATTATCCACTTGATTTGGAGGTGTTAGGTTGATGGTGGGGGTTGTTTAAGGCCTTAATGGAGGTGGTTGTGTCAGAAGTGTGAGCAGTGGCAAGTAGAACCAGTCTCTGTGGGTGTGTATGTGTGTGTGTGGGTGTGTGTGTGTGTGTGTGTGTGTGTGTGTGTGTGTGTATTAGAGAGAGAGAGAGAGAGAGAGAGAGAGAGAGCTGTGACTGAATTGGGCTGTGACACAAGTATGAAGTCACACAACATGACTACTCCAATCACCTGAGTCAAATCTAGACTAATGGATGCATCAAACTGTGTATGAGTCTGACTCTCTGCTTAACACAGCAGCCAAAAATGAGGAAAAACTCAACTGAAATAAAAAAAAGTGTAAGAGTAGGCTTAGTTTGGGTATACGAAACTAACCAAAACTGGTAGCAATAGGTCATTACAGAGACATATGGAGAGAGAAGGTTAGTCTATACTATGTAGTCTAAAACTAGTCTGAATTAATATATAGGTTAATAAGTTAAATAAATAAATAAATACAAAAAAACCCAATAAATACAACGTAGAAAGGCATACAAATAATAGAAAGAGAGAGGCTACTGCATATATCATGTATTCATGCTCAGACTACTGAAGAGAGGTAAAGTCGTGCCATTCACTCGACTCCCTGACAGGACCATGGACAGCGAATAGAGGCGTTTGATAAAATGAGTCTGCTACCCACACAAGAAGAGCAGGAGGCGCGAATTATTTTTGGTCGACTAACTATTTGCAGTCACCAAATGAACAGAGCAGATCAAGAAACACACGACACACACTACACACACACATTATCAAACCTGAAGCAAATCCAGTTGGTGTGTGTGTTTTGTATGAATCTCCGATGAAACAAAGAGTATTTAAACGTAGGCTATCACTGTAACTGTCACCTTGCACCGAACTGGTGATCTTCAACATGACTGTCATTTCTAAGAGACATAAAATCTTTCATAATTTCTCAAATAAACATGCTGTGGAATCTTACCTCCAGAAACCTTAGAAATGAAGCAGATCACATAGGCATGAGGTACGGGCTTGAGGGTTCTCAGCCCGGGTCTCGGGTGAAGTTGGCAGTCGCTTCCCAGTGCCTCGGGCTGATGTTGGGTGATAGTTTGGTCAGCTCTAGGTGTACCCAGCTGTTTCAACATGGGGAGGCGATGTAACTAATGTCACAGTTGTTAACGATTTCACAAGAAGACAAAAAATGTATTCATTTGAAAGGAAAAGCTCTTCCCTGTCAAGTAGTTGGTTCCATGTATGTGAATAATCTGGAATAACAATGGAATAGCAGTGCCTAGTTAGAAATACATTATTTGTTCTGTCTTGTCAAACTCTGAAGAGTCGCTGCCGCAGCAGTCCTGTCTCAAGTCCTAAAAGTAAGTTAGTCCGCCGTAGTTAATACTTTAAGAGGAAAATCATTGTCTCAACTTTAGATCTGTCGTTCTTCCTTGGATCTAATGCGATGGAATAGAAGACTGTAACTTCCAAAATAGTGGCTGCGACAAGGATTTAAGACCAAACAAGATCTCACATATCACACAAGTCACAAATAAGATTTTATACTTCCACGACGAGAACGTGATTTTCCAGAACCCACAATCCGTTTGTTTGTGCCGAGGAACAACAACGGCCCCGTGAGTGAAAAGACTCGTGAAATCACAGCAAACAGTCGTGCTCAGCCTCTTGTCTGTCTGAAACGGGGGAATAATTACAGCTCCTCGCAACGAAGCAATTTCCCATTATTCTGCAAGCAAACTCAAGCCCTTCTCAGTCGCAGTAAACCGCTAGAAAATCGCAAGCTTCCCTGCCTCCCGTCTCTGCCTCGTTGTAAGGCACGGACACTCGGGGCCACCGTACGTGTGAGCAGCTTGCTGTTCCCCGGATCTTCGCGCGGAGTAATTGCAGCTGCTGATCTCGCGGGCTGAAGCCTCCTATAAATCATCCGGCGCGCTTACGATGCGCGTGGAGACTGGGCGACAATTCCGAGCAGCGGTGATGTTTCTCGGAGAGGTTGTAGTAGCCTAGTCACACATCACAAGGGGGACGAAGAGCGATTCCCCTGGCGTTTATTAGTACTACTCAAGTGTGAGCAGTGGGAGTATGAATGATTACTTAACATTGATGGCTGGCTGAATTATCCTTTCTCATCAGAACGAGAACTGGCTACGGGCAAATGGCACATTAAACTAATTCAAACCTGAAGCGTGGAACATTTTTCAAGCGGGAACGGTAGATGGGGGTGTGGGCTGATGAACTTGCACTCAACTAATATCTCCTACTGCTACAGTTGAGCTCAAACAGAGTTAGTTCATAATCGGTAGGATGTTATTGAAATGTTGTACAGTTTAGTTCATTTTTTTTCTATTTTGCTGTTCTTAATGAAGGCATTTGCGCTGAATGAAATCCGCAGTCAGGGCCATAAAGACAACGCGATAAACAGTCCTCAAGTCCTCCTCCCATCTCTCACAGCTGTTTCTCGGCCGACTGTTTGATGGAAGCACTGGTCGTTTACGGTCAACATAGCGTTCGTAATTCATCTCTCGTGTATCAGACATGGAGAATATTCTCTCTCTCTCTCTCTCTCATACACGCACACACAAACACACACACAAAGAGGGAGAAGTCGTGATTGAATAGATATAAAGCGGTTCTATTCAGTATCTGTATATTACATAAGCCAACAAAAAGCTTGCCCTCAGCAGAAGACTATTTCTCCTCACTAAAAGAAGATACAAAAGGTACCCCGTACCCACATTTAAACCCAAAGCTGCAGCTTGCTCAGTGAACAAGCAATCCTAAAATATCCTGAAATGTTTTTCCTCAACATGAAATCATTCAGTTCACCTTTTAAAACCAAATGCTTCGCCCAAAGCACAAGATTGTTGAAGATGTTGAAGCAGGATGTTAATGTTACATTTACATTACATTTAGGCATTTAGCAGACGCTTTTATCCAAAGCGACTTACAAAAGAGGATAACATTCAAGCTACAACTCAGTTAAAGAACAAACAAGGAGTGCATATTGCTAACATAGAATCTGCACTATTCTGTACAAGGATTGTACATACTGTATAACAGCAAATGCATCCCATAGTATTTATACTCAGGACTGAAATACATCCTTGGATAAACAAACAAGGATAAACAAATATTCAAGGTTAAACAAACATGTCTCTCATCAAGTCAGGTTTATTCAAGCTGCTCAACTGAACATACATAGAATAAAATGGAAAAAGAGATATGTATATGTGGATAACATACTATATACTGTTGTGTCGGGGTCCTGTTTTTGCTGTCGGAACTGGGACTGTCGGGACCGGCGGACAAAGTGCAAATAGTGCAAATAGGCCTGGTGACCGTAATGAGCTGCAAAGCAAAATTAGTTTTCTTAGGCCATAGGAGAAGTACAATGAGGAATGACACACCTAGGTTTTCTTCTAGTACCATGGACAGCGAACATAGCAACAAAAATAAACTTTTGGGGTTTTTTTGTAAACAAACCTCTCAGTGGCCTTCACATTACTAGAGAGGAAAAACCTTGGAAAAACATTAATTTATGGTTGAGGAAAAAGTGGATTGCCTTCCTCACACAGATGTAGTCAAAGAGCAACCTGTGAGTCATATCTACACAGGAGATACCTGAAACAAACACATTTCCACCAGAACCAATAACAAATCACCAATGTAGTCTATGTTCAATAGCCACCAACCTCTTGTTACTAAAATATTTAAGAACTTTTAAGAACTTCTGCATGTAATAAACAATGACATATTATAACATGAGTTGGAGTGAGGCTGCTAGCAGATATACCCATGGGTGTAGCTTGGCTGTAGACCATAGTACCTCATTGTTGTAAAATTTGTGATGCATATTACACCAAAAACATGTATGAAGCACTTAAGTTTAACCTTACCAACTTAGGGGACAGCCGTGGCCTACTGGTTAGGGCTTTGGGCTTTTAACCGAAGGATTGCTAGTTTGATCCACGACCAGTGGACCATGGCTGAAGTGCCCTTGAGCAAGGCACCTAACCCTTCACTGCTCCCAGGCCGCTATAGCAGACAGCCAACTGCTCCAGGTTAGAGAGTATTTCACTTCATGGTGTGCTGTGTGTGATTAACTAATTAACGACCAGGTTAAATGCAGAGACCAAATTTCCCTCATGGGATCAAAAGAGTGTAGATTTTAGAGAGTATAGATTTTCCTTCTTCTTCTTCTTCTTATTGTAACACTTTAGATTGGAGTTCACATATTCACCATTAACTAGCAGATTATTAACATGCAAATTAGTAATATACTAGCCATTTGTTAGCCATTACAAGTCACTTATTAATACCTAATTCTGCATGAGCTTATTCTACCCATAAATAATAAACCATTAACATAGAATTTCTCCAATACGAACTCCTAATTGCTGTATTGTACTGTACTGTACTGTATTAGTATGGGGCTTATAAGGCATTAGTACAACAGGAACAGTTATTCTCCTTCAATAATATTAGAGGATGGTCTATTCATAGGAACAAAATCCAAAACGACAAAAGTGCCTAACAGTGTCTGCATAAGTCGTAATTACATCTTTTTGATTGAGAATAACTGTTCCTGAGAATAACTGTTCCTGTTGTACTACCACCTTATAAGCCCTTTATTGAGCAAAGCACATTGAGATAATAATTCATATACAACAACTAGCTTGCTTACTTTGAATAAGCAGTAATTAGGAGTTTATACTGAAGAAATCCTAGTTAATGGTCACAAAAGGTAGTATAATGTCATGTAGAATAAAGTATTAATAAGTGACTTGTAATGATTAACAAATAGTTAGCATGTCATTAATTTGCATTGTAATAAGCTGCTAGTTAATGATGAATATGTGTACCCTAATCTATAGTGTCACCATCATTATTATTACAAATGTCCTGCTGCTTGTAGTATGTACTGCTGCTTGTCCTGCTGATTGTAGTATGTACTGCTGCTTGTCCTGCTGCTTGTAGTATGTACTCTAGTGCATACTACAGTACTAAAGTTACACTGGAACAGATTCATTCTCTGAGTAATGTTCAGTGATTTAATTTCATTGAACTTATAGAAATCATGATGGTGTGACCCTGCATGGTGCAATTGGACACTGCAGATTTGAAAAGCATAATGGTTGCTCATTTAGCTGACAGAACGAGTTCTATAGCATGACAAACATGATCACACTTTCTGCAGTTCTGTCCCAATTGGGGGAAAATCACATTGTAAAATTATTAGAATGGTCCTGGTGTGTGTGTCTGTTCCTAAGTACATCTGTCATGCCACTAAGGACTTTTAAATAGCTAGCTGTGTGTGTTCCAGGATCAAGTCCAATAGCAGCCTTAACATAACCAGGCCGCTATGCACTCTCCTGTCTGAGCCTGGCCTTGCCTCGCTGGATCCAATGCACCAATGCCTCAGCAATGACAAACAATGACAGCACAAACTGCACCATGACAACATATGCATTTATGCGCATAAACAATGGCCTATATGCATACGTGCCCTTTATGCAGTATCAGCCTTTCCACATATAGACATGCGACACAGGGGAGGTTTTGCCGGCAACTACGAGCAATCAATTACTGGGCACATATCATGCAAAGGGAACAATGGCGAGAGCAGAGATTGCTTTAGGACGAGGACATTTGCGGAGAGCCTCTATGAGCTCTTAATAGCATCTTAAATATTAATACAAGGGTAAATCAATAAGGGTCGGGAGTCTGAGCGGCGCAATATACTTGCAGCTGGAGTGGGAGATTGTGCTGAGACATAGGAAAAGACTTATTGTCCTGTGGCGGGATTGAGATATTGAGAAGGACCCTACTCAGTCTGGATCATCTCCCCCACCGACCCGCAACACGCCGCTCTGTTGCTGGGCCAGACCGCGCCAGTCTCCTGCTCCCCCACTGGGTCTTGGCTAAGAAAAGGCAGTTGGAGGGAGAGGGGGGAGAGAAACAGGAGTTTTATTGCATTAATTATTTAGCCCCCAAATATTAGAGAGGCCCAAGATTGGCCTGTGTTGTGGCGTTGCAGTGACAGGGGCTGGTGAAATATTTATAAATGGAGGGAGACGGCTGGAGAAGAGGCTATTTTCCCCTTCATCCACCTCTCTCCTCCATCTATCCATCCATCAATCCACCCATCCATTCATCCACCCATCCATCCAGCCATCCATCTGGCCTCTCCCTACTCCACCCCTATATTTCAAGCCAAATGGATTATTCCATGCTCTTCAGGCATGGACAGCTGTACCCCCCTCCCATCTATGACAGTGGTTCTGCTCACCTGCCATGCTCCTGGTACCATGATGAGCAGGTTGGATAGGTGTTTGATTGTACTTGACTGGTTTGAATAACAGGAATAAGGAAGCAAACTACCATTTATGCACTTGTTGACACAGTGACCTTAGAGAGAATCAGCATAGTAAAGCATATCTTCAGTTTCAGCGCTTCTATGAGTACTGAACATATGTGTGTTTATCCTGCGTCAGATTTTCTGTAGATTGATTAAACTGGGACAGCAAAAACAATGGCTGAACATTCTCTCATCGTTCTTATAAGACTTTACACCGGAAGAACCAGGAGGCGGGCAGAGAACGTCATCAAAGACCCCACACATCCTGCACACACTCTCTTTAACCTCCCCCCCTCTGGCAGGCGCTACAGATCCCTGCGCACCAAAACAACCAGACTCAAGAACAGCTTCTTTCCCACTGCCATCACTCTCCTGAGATCTCCCTAAGTTGGGTCATCCCCACTTTGGTCATTCACCCACTTCTCAAATTGGCATGCTTATCATTCCACATGTATCTTGCACACTATGTTTACACATCACATACTTATCACCTGTATCTTGCACACTATGTTTACACATCACATACTTATCACCTGTATCTTGCACACTATGTTTACACATCACATACTTCTTGCACATGCTCTCTACACTGCACTATTAGTTGCACTCTCCATCCCCATCCATGTGTACTTCATCTTGTAAATTGTTTTATGTTTATATATTATGTAGACAGGTGCATATATGTATATTGTTGTCTCTGTGAACAATATGTGCCTATATATTTCTATTTGTGTATTTAATGTATACTACTGCATGTCTATATGTTGAATGTATAGAGAGTTCACATCTACTGAAGTCCAGTTCCAATAGGTAATTGGTTAAAAAGGGTACAATATATCTATAGTGGATAGAGCTATGATGCTCTTAATCAGACTCTCTTAAAACAGTCTATAATATTGATCCATGATACTGTTGTGTTCTATCAGACTTGGGGTCCTGTTATACCTTATCTCATTGAGCTATATTGAAACATGTTCTATCACAAATAGTGCTGTGAATGCTGTTGTGTCAAATGATATAAAACGGTATGAGATCACCTTTATTAATTGACTATGCAACACAATAAAATACTACCTATATAAATATATATATATTTTTGTTGAATATACAGCAAAGAGTAAGCATCTATATTGTTTTTTTTAACTGACATTTAGATTGGTGTCTGTGTGTGTGTGTGTGTGTGTGTGTTTGGGGGGGGGGGGGGGGGTGGTTGGCAGTGGTGACTGAGTGTTCCAAGCTTAATAATGTCAGAGGGAGCCTCAGGCCACAGGAACCCAAAGTAACACAGTTTGTGCTTGTGGATGAGGGACGCTTTCTCTGGTTCACCGTCTGTCTGCCTGTCTTTCTGCCCGTCTGCCCGTGTTTTAGTCCCTCTGTCTCAATGTCTGTGTGTCTATCTGTCTGCCTGCCTGCCTGTCTTCCTGTCTGTCTGTCTGTGTTTCAGTCCCTCTGTCTCAATTTCTCTCTGTCTGCCTGTCTGTCTGTGTTTCAGTCTATCTCTGTATCAAGGTTTCTCAATTTGTCCCTTTGTCTGTCTGTCTTTCTCTCTGTCTGTCTATCTGTCTGTCCCTATGTCTCAGTTCCTCTCTGTCTCAATGTCTGTCTGTCTGTGTTTCTGCCTCTGTCTCCCTCCCTCTCTGCCGATATATCTTTGTATGTTGTCTCTCTCTCTCTCTGTATCCCTCCATCTGTCTTTCTCTCCATTTGTCTATCTGCCTGCTTCCTGTTATATCTGTCTCTTTTTTTGACAGTTGCTCTCTGTTTGTCTGTCTCTTGTCTGTCTGTCTGCACTTGTCTGTTGTTCTCTTCTTGTCTGTCTGTTTGTCTGTCTTACTCTCCATTTCTTCTTACCTCTGTCTGTCTCTCTCTATCTCTCCATCTGTCTTTATCTTCACCTTTGTCTCTCATCTTACACATCTTCCCTCTATCTTTATCTCATCTTTCTTACCTTCTCTGTTTTTTTTTACCTTCAGGCATCTCTGTCTGGCAATTGAAGCCTCTTTCTCTTTTACATTCTCCTTCTATAAAACAGAACATAAATTTCCAACAGATGACATGCAGGCTCATGGCATCATGGACACACACACACACAGCACACGCATACATGCACACACAAACACACACACACATACACACACGACATACACAGACATACACACCCACGCGTGCACACGCACACACACACACACACACACAAACATACGCATGTATCAAATCTCTTGCAAGTATAATTTCCTGCTCTGTCCTTTGCCCGTGCGTGTGTGTGGTGTGTGTGTATACGTGTGTGTTCCCGTGGCTCCTCTCGGCAGACGCACACAGGCTGCTGTCTTCTCAGCGTCATCTCTCTCTTCTGTAACCCTGCTTCTATTTCTGACACTGTCCAGGCCTGTCGCTCCATTTTCAATCTGTTTATTTCCCACTCGCCCTCCTCCCGCCGTGCCTCAAGTCCTACACCGACTCTATCCTTCTTTTTTCATCTCCATTCCTCCCCACCCCTCACTCTTTCACTTGCCTGCCTGCTTGCTCTCTCTCTCTCTCTCTCTCTTTTCACCATCACTCCCTCCCTCGCTTCTGCTAACATCATACACTAGGCTATCTCTCCCCAAACCGGAACTCCCCCGTGTTGCTTTTTCTGGTAAAGTCACACTGAGGCCAAATCATGTCTCTGTGTGAGTAATGCTGGACGTGGACTTAATGGTTTTTAAGAAAAAGAAAAATGTCTCGTGCATGATGTAATACAAGTGGTGGTGTCCAGTCAGTGCTGAATGCTGTACCTGTTTTCTCTTTAAAAACACTATTTATTTGTTTATCGGTTTAGTTTGCACAAAACGTCCCTCACACCCACCTCTCGATTAATCCCTTGTTACATATTAACACACACACACACACACACATGCACAAATGCATGCATACTTCATATGTCTCTCTTCTCCTTTTGGATAACCAAATGAGGTGTTTACCTGGGGCACACATTATTCAACCTGACATAACCACAGCACACAACCACTTTACTGCCATCTTCCATTGCTCTATTTCGCTCTTCTTCCCCAAGAATCCTTCCCCCCGATTGTGTGTGTCTGTGTGTGTGTATGTGTTTGTGTGTGTGTGTCTCCTGTTCACACTCCCTGTCCTAAGATATCACCCTTTGCTATTTTTATTAGTCTGCTCACCATTTCAATTCTCTCCTCTCTCTTCTCTCTCCTTCTTTCTCTCTCTCTCATTCTTCCTCCCCTCTTTATCTCTCCTTTTGTATCTTCACTCTTCACCCTTCTGACTTTTCTCTCTCTCTCTGTCTGTTTCTCTCCATCTCTCTATCCTCTCCCCCCTCTCTCTCCCTCCTGTGCCCCCCCTTCTGTCCGATGTTGCCACAGGGGCACAGATAACCTTTAGCACCATGGTCAGCGCCTCTGTGTGTTTTCATTGAGCCGCCTCAATTGGCAAGCAGCTGGATGCTGCCTCTCCCTCAGCCACCCCACCCCCCTGCTCTCCTGCCCTCTCTCCCTCCCCAAGGAGAGCCTGAGGCTGGGCTAAGCTGATGAGCCTGGTCCAGTAGAGCTGATACACCTCGTCCTCATTGTCTCCCCTCTTACTCACTCACTCACTCACTCACTCACTCACTCACCCACTCACACACACACTCACTCACAAGAGGCAGTTGGGCTCTTAAAACAGCTCTCACACACACACACACACACACTGATGTGTACAAATACACACACACACACACACATTGTTGTTTTCCCTATTCTATTACAGAACTCTGGTTTGGCCTAAACTTGTTTGCTATGCAACTGTTATTCTAATCCAAACAAAGAGAAGCAACTCCTTTGCTCCCTCCTTGGCTGTCTGAGAGGAGCTCTTGAGGTATCCTCTGAACTCAGAGCGCTGTCTTACTAAAACAGCCCCAGTGCACAATTTCACCTCAGCTTTTATGCTTTGGCAAAGCAGTCCATCTCACCTGAGGCACTCCTGTAGATCTTTATCTCTCCAGACAGCAGTCTTTCTCACCTGTTTCCCTCCCTTCACCTCCTTTCTCTTTGTTTCTCTCTTTCATTCACTGTCTTCTTTTGTCTGATTCTGTCTTTAAGTCCTGTGGCCGCGTCCCCTCGACCCCTCTGCTCTTAGGCCAGTGGTTCTGTCAACCCTTGTGCTCTCTGGACGATGTTTTCAAAGCCCCTGCGACGCCTGAAGCAGCCTGTACTCTCTCTCTCCGGCCTTAATCATGTTAGCTTTATTAGGCTAAAATCAATTGTTCTGTTTGTTTTAGCCCTCTGGTCAAACTGGGTTTCTTTATGCGTTTCTTTTTTTGTTGACATTTCCCAGGCTTGGATAGCAGGCCCCTGGAGGGCCACTGGTCTGTAGTTGAACAGGAAAGAATGTTTGGCAGGGTCCAAGGAGGAATCCTGCCAGTTGTCTTCCCTGTGAGGTGATTGTGCATGTTGTTGCAGTCGCTCTGAATATTGATCCTGGCTACCGATAGTTAGCTGATCTTATGTATCACATTTTCTTGTTCTTTTTCCTACTGAAAGCACCTGCTGTCCTGGAACAACGGGGCTGTGGATTGATTCACACTAGATTTCTTTACATTTATGCATTAAGCTGATGCTTTTTTTTCCAAAACGACTTACATTTGTCAACTATCAATTACGTCAGAGTCAGTCTGCCCTACAGCAACTTAGGGTTAAGTGACTTGCTTGAGGGCACAACGGTGGTAGCTGAGATTCGAACCCACACTTTCCAGGCTACTAGCTTGCTAGCCAGGTTCCTTAACCACCATGCCAGATTTCCCCTTTAAGCATAGCATAGAGAAGAGGAATGGGGGAGATTAGCCAAGGTGCTTTTGGTTTTGAGTGGCCGGTCAATAGCAGCAATTAGCATGGCAATAATAGAGCATTGCCATTTGTGCTAATGGAAGGAACAGGTCATTGAAGAGAGCCCCATGAATGATCAGTCCATTTGCTTCCCTTGTAAGAAAAATAATGCCGTTTGTGTGTGTCTGTGTGTGTGTGTGTGTGTGTGTGTAGAATAGAAGGGATCTTTCTCTGGTGAATTGCACAATAATGGTTGAAATTTAATTGGACATACAAATAGGGTTGTACTAATTGCATTAGCCCTTAGGCTAGAAGGTGTGCTCTGCATGTACGAATGTGTGTGTGTGTGTGTGTGTGTGTGTGTGTGTTATTAGATCTAGTGTTAGGAACTGGGAAAGTATCCCATACTCCTGAAGTGTGAATCTCCACAGGCTGTTAAGTGTGTGTGTGTGTGTGTGTGTGTGTATGTGTGTGTGAGAGAGAGAGAGAGAGAGAAAGAGAAGGCTAGTTATTTCGCCCTCTGCCCAGATACTTCACTTCACATCCAGCCTCCATTCAAAGTTCTCTATGTACTCAATCATGAACAGATCTGCACTGCACATCAAACCCGGGTCTGGCCTGGATCTGGCTCAGGTCTGTCAGAGTTCCAGCTCTGGATCTGATCTGTTTCCAGAGCCATGAACTGTCTGAGATGGCCTTCAATGTTCAGTGTGAATCACTCGTGTGTTTGAGTCACTGGGGGAGCCGTTTGGCTTGCTGGCCGGCCTCTGCTGCAGGCTTTACATAAATCTCCCACCCCACTGAGGATGTGCCAAGTTTCTGACCACAATGAGATAGGACCCAGTGGGCTGGACAGGGACGGACACTGAAGCACTGCACCACACCTTGTTGCCGGACCACACTGGTTCTCTCAGGTGCCTGACCGCAGATACACGAGTACACGAGTGGCTGGGGTGTGTTGAGTAAGATGAGATGAGACATGCACACACACACACACACACACACACACACACACACACACAAAATCACACACACACACACACACACACAGCAGCAGTGTTGGAGCAACAGGTGAGGAGAGATAAAAAAGAAGGCATCTCTGCATCACTGAGGCATCTCTTTGATATGGGCTGCATCCTAAACACTCCCCTGGGGCTCCATTCACACTGCAAGCACTGTGTAAACGTGGCAGTCAAGATTTTGTACCACTTCCTTTTCAGTGCGCACGTTAACAGGTATGACTCGGCCTGTGTGTTATGCCCGGCCCAAACCAAGCAGCACACAGCACCATGACTGAGAGACAGCTAGGCAATACTGTAGAGAGATGTTTGTTTCACTTGAAGAGCAATCACTTGGAGGAGGTCTTCATTGATTAAAAACAGAGGCAGGCACCAGTGCTGAGGGCATTTCTAGCATGAATACACACATGCAACTGCACTGCAGCTGCTGTGCATGGCTTACACACTGTTCGAATGGGGTCTAAGCACTGAGCCCTGAGCCCTAACCACTAAGCCCTATTTGGGGGATATGTGCGAGTCATGTCTTTGAGCATTCAGAGCCTGTAGGGTTAGGGGGGACATTGACATTTAGCCATAAATTCTCTTGTGGATCGATCAGCACAAGAAGATGCACAGGTACAGTTGCAAAGCAAACAACGTCATAAATATTACATAATTAATAGACTGTACACACACACCCATATGATTATTATATAAAGACATTCATATCACATAATTCATAGATTATACACCACACCACCACACACACACTAGACTTATGTCTTACTTCTGGATCTGACCATACATTTTTCTCTCACCTGTGTGTGTATGTTTGTGTATGTGTGTGTGTGTGTGTGTGTGTGTGTGTGTGTGATTTGTTTGTTTATTTCTTTGTGTGAGTGTGTGTGTGTGTGTGTGTGTGTGTACTGTATGTGTGAGTTTGTCTTTGTGTGTGTGTGTTTGAGGTGTTTGAGTGAGTTTGTGTGGGTTTATGTGTGTATGTGAGAGTGTGAGACGCTGTGTGTGTTTGTGATTCTGTGTGTGTGTGTGTGTGTGTGTGTGTGTGTGTGTGTGCATGAGAGAGTGTGAGAGACCCTGTGTGTGTGTGTGATTTTGTGTGTGTGTGTGTGTGTGTGTGTGTGTGTGTGTGTGTGTGTGTGTGTGTGTGTGTGCATGTCTCATCTCATCTTACTCAACACACCCCAGCCATACTCGTGTGTATCTGCGGTCAGGCACCTGAGAGAACCAGTGTGGTCCGGCAACAAGGTGTGGTGCAGTGCTTCAGTGTCCGTCCCTGTCCAGCCCACTGGGTCCTATCTCATTGTGGTCAGAAACTTGGCACATCTTCAGTGGGGTGGGAGATTTATGTAAAGCCTGCAGCAGAGGCCGGCCAGCAAGCCAAACGGCTCCCCCAGTGACTCAAACACACGAGTGATTCACACTGAACATTGAAGGCCATCTCAGACAGTTCATGGCTCTGGAAACAGATCAGATCCAGAGCTGGAACTCTGACAGACCTGAGCCAGATCCAGGCCAGACCCGGGTTTGATGTGCAGTGCAGATCTGTTCATGATTGAGTACATAGAGAACTTTGAATGGAGGCTGGATGTGAAGTGAAGTATCTGGGCAGAGGGCGAAATAACTAGCCTTCTCTTTCTCTCACACACACACACACACACACACACACACTTAACAGCCTGTGGAGATTCACACTGCAGGAGTATGGATACTTTCCCAGTTCCTAACACTAGATCTAATAACACACACACACACACACACACATTCGTACATGCAGAGCACACCTTCTAGCCTAAGGGCTAATGCAATTAGTACAACCCTATTTGTATGTCCAATTAAATTTCAACCATTATTGTGCAATTCACCAGAGAAAGATCCCTTCTATTCTACACACACACACACACACACAGACACACACAAACGGCATTTTTTTTCTTACAAGGGAAGCAAATGGACTGATCATTCATGGGGCTCTCTTCAATGACCTGTTCCTTCCATTAGCACAAATGGCAATGCTCTATTATTGCCATGCTAATTGCTGCTATTGACCGGCCACTCAAAACCAAAAGCACCTTGGCTAATCTCCCCCATTCCTCTTCTCTATGCTATGCTTAAAGGGGAAATCTGGCATGGTGGTTAAGGAACCTGGCTAGCAAGCTAGTAGCCTGGAAATTGTGGGTTCGAATCTCAGCTACCACCGTTGTGCCCTCAAGCAAGTCACTTAACCCTAAGTTGCTGTAGGGCAGACTGACTCTGACGTAATTGATAGTTGACAAATGTCAGTCGTTTTGGAAAAAAAAGCATCAGCTAAATGCATAAATGTAAAGAAATCTAGTGTGAATCAATCCACAGCCCCGTTGTTCCAGGACAGCAGGTGCTGTCAGTAGGAAAAAGAACAAGAAAATGTGATACATACAACATACACCAAATAGCGATTTGTGAGCTAATACTACCTGAATGGGCCACAGAAACACACTCAGTTTCATTTAACTCTGTTAAAGTTATTGTTAGTTATCAGTTCGCTATTCAGTCTATGTTGTATCAGATTTTCTGGTTCTTTTCCTTACAGATCACACTCAGTGACCTCAAACAACAGGGCTATTGACTGATATACACCGGATTCCCCCTTTAAGATAGCAGTCCAGGCATCTATAAGACGACAGGCGCTAGCCCCAGCAGACGGGACAGGATCATTCATTATTAATGCAGAGGAAAATTAAATATATAAACCATGCTCTTTGTGTCTGATTGTCTGCTCTGTCTGGTAGCCTGGCGGTAGGCCTGGAGAGAGTTTTTCTGCTCTTGACGACACTGCTGCTAGGTGAGTGATTATGCTTTTAGGCATCTGTGTGATGGCGAGAGACCTCTGAATGCCCATTTGAATCACTTTTACAGTTGGGGCTGTTGCTGTTCTAGATTGCAATCTGATGAGCAGTGCCACAAAGAAGGAGGGTCAGAATTTGAAATCAGTGTCTGTGGAGGGAGAGCCAGCAACTGACTCACGTCACAGTTAATTACTCTGAAAACAGTGTCTCCTGAATAAATAAAGAAATATGCCATAAATAAAGAAAGAAATATGTAAATAAATAAACAACAGGTAAATACTTGAAAATAAATCCTATAAATAACATTGAGTGAACACTTTGAACAGTTTAAAGGTGTCTACATAAGAGTGACATGAGCCTGTCATAAACATGGCATGACACGTATCATGAACATTTATGACACTGCATTATTGCTTATGACAGTCATTAGTGTCATTCTAGTTTTAAAATGTCTGCATCCCAAACAGTGTCAACTTTATATTACAAAAACCAAATGACATTAATGTTCATGATATGTGACATGTTATGTTTATGACAGGCTCATGTCACTCTCTCATGTAGACACCTTCAAATAAAGTGTTACCTAACCGTGTGTCATCACTACAGAATTTTCATATTCAAAACAATTTGCACAACTAAAAATGACAGGAAGTGTCACATAGCCTGCAATATTTTTCCTCCAATCCAGATTACTGTATTTAGCAGAGAGTTTACCAGCCTTTCAGCATCATATACAAGCCATCCAAAACACAAATCAATTAAAGTCTTAAATATGTTATCTTATTTTCATATGCTAATCCCACTAATCTGGGCTAGAGAAATAAGACGTCAAAAGTCACCCACCATCTGAGTTTGTCTGCCTCTTTTTACTCTCAAATTTCCTCAAAATACGCTCTCACAATATACAAGGCAATCACAACATCACAACAAACTCAAAGACATCACAGCTAAAATCAAGAACAAGCAATGCTGCTCGGTTGAAAATCTCAAGATGTCCATGGCATGCAAATACACACACCCACACAAACCACTTCATAGGAGTCAAGTAGAATATTTAATTCAAAGCACCTCTGGGAATGCAAAAAACACCACTTTGCATAAGCATAAGAGCATGAGATCAGCTAACTATCGGTAGCTGTGATCAATATTCAGAGCGACTGCAACAACACGCACAATCACTTCACAGGGAAGACAACTGGCAGGATTCCTCCTTGGACCCTGCCAAACATTCTTTCCTGTTCAACTACAGACCAGTGGCCCTCCAGGGGCCTGCTATCCAAGCCTGGGAAATGTCAACAAAAAAAGAAACGCATAAACCCAGTTTGACCAGAGGGCTAAAACAAACAGAACAATTGAATTTAGCCTAATAAAGCTAACATGATTAAGGCCGGAGAGAGAGAGTACAGGCTGCTTCAGGCGTCGCAGGGGCTTTTAAAACATCGTCCAGAGAGCACAAGGGTTGACAGAACCACTGGCCTAAGAGCAGAGGGGTCGAGGGGACGCGGCCACAGGACTTAAAGACAGAATCAGACAAAAGAAGACAGTGAATGAAAGAGAGAAACAAAGAGAAAGGAGGTGAAGGGAGGGAAACAGGTGAGAAAGACTGCTGTCCGGAGAGATAAAGATCTACAGGAGTGCCTCAGGTGAGATGGACTGCTTTGCCAAAGCATAAAAGCTGAGGTGAAATTGTGCACAGGGGCTGTTTTAGTAAGACAGCGCTCTGAGTTCAGAGGATACCTCAAGAGCTCCTCTCAGACAGCCAAGGAGGGAGCAAAAGAGTTGCTTCTCTTTGTTTGGATTAGAATAACAGTTGCATAGCAAACAAGTTTAGGCCAAACCAGAGTTCTGTAATAGAATAGGGAAAAGAACAATAACAAGAGTGGAAAAAAAAGTAGAGAGTGAGTCCGATGCGACTGCTGAACAAAGACCTGCGTCTCCAGGACGTCACGCTCATGTATCTGACACTGCTCACCACCCTGGTGGTCATCCTGGTGGCCTCCTACCAGACCTCTGGTGGGCGCTCCTTCCGGGGCCCCCAGCTGCCCTACCATGTCCCCCTGGACCCCGGTGGGAAGCTGGAACTTTCCTGGAACGTCAGCTACGCGCGTCAAGAGGTGTTTCTGGAGCTGTGGGCCAAGGAGCTGTGCCACGGTATCCTTCTGGGGATGTCCGACCGCGGGGAGCTGGAAGATGCTGATCTGGTGCTACTCTGGGATAATGGGACCACGTCCTACTTTGGGGTAAGAGATAAACAACCTCTCTCTCTCTCTCTCCCCCCCCCCTTTCTCTCTCTTTATGCATTTGTCATCCTTCTCTTTCTCTCCTTGCTAAGAGTAAGGAAACTGAGAGTTGGGAAAAAGATAAGTTGAAATGGAGAAAGAGAGAGAGAGAAAGAGAGAAATTTCTCTCTCTTCCTTATTTTCTCTTCCAGAATGTTCTGTCTTTGTGTGTGAGGTCTGAAGCGAAAGAGAAAGAGTGTGGCTTAAAGAAAGAGTTGGAGATCAGAAAAGGGCAAAGAGAAAATTTATTTATAAAGTCAAATTCTAACCCAGCAGCTATTCAAAGATTTTTACATTAGTTTGAAAAATGAAACAAAAATAGTTACGTTGGGTCATTGAGGTAAAATTTAAATGTGATGTTTTCTTTGACAAAAAAAAAACAACACAAAACACATCTGCTGAGTACTCATAACCATAACAGCAACTAAAACTGAAAACTGTTAAATAGATTAAATTGGTGAAAATTAAAGCAGAAAGTAGACTATTGTGGGGGTGAAAATGAACCAAGAAAAGAAAAGATGATGACCTCAAATAATGTATTTTACACTAAGGAAGGTGTATATAAGATGTATAGAGATTTAAAGCCATACACAGTAGATAAGGATGATCAGCATATCTTCCCTCCTATATACTCAGATCAGTCCGCACAATGATAGTGAACACAATGATCTAGTACCTACTTGACTTAGGGTGTGTCAGAAAGCTAATTGTGAGCTACCTTAAAATGAGAGTTTGGCTTAGGGAGTGTCAGGAAGCTAATTGTGACCTAGCTACCTTAAAATGAGAGTTTGATGAAAAAAAAAGCATTTTTAAAATTAAAAATCATTTAAAGCATAAGTGGCTAGTGAAATGTGTGTTCATTAGTATGTGTGATGAGTGGGTTTGGCTGGAGTGGAGCTGAGAGAGGGAGAAAGAGAGAGAGAGAGAGAGAGAGGAGAAAGAGAGAGAGAGAGAGAGAGAGAGCTCCAGCGGTCTGACACGTGCGTTTGACACGGAGGCACCAGACACCAGCTCTCCTGGCACTTCACTCCACTATAGAGCCCACACTGATGACCTGGCTCTCACTCAGTCTCTGTCTGCCATGAGTGTATGTGTGTGTGTGTGTGTGTGTGTGTGTTTGTGTGTGTAATTGTCTGTATGTCTACTTTCACTCTGTCTCTGTCTGCCCCCATGAGTGTGTGTGTGTGTGTATGTGTGTGTCTGTGTGTGTAATTGTCTGTATGTCTGCTCTCACTTGGTCTCTGTCTACCCGGTAAGTGTGTGTGTGTGTAACTGTCTGTATGTCTGCTCTCACTCTGTCTCTGTTTGCCTCTGTGAGTGTATGTGTGTGTGAGTTTGTGGAATGGTCTGTACGTCTGCACTCACTCTGTCTCTGTCTGCTCCTGTGTGTGTGTGTGTGTGTGTGTGTGTTTGTGTGTGTGTGTGTGTGTGCATGCGCCAGTCTGTCTGTAAGCCACCAGCCCAAGGAGCATTTGGCAAACTGCCCAGGTAGAGAGAGGTAGAGAAGAGAGGGAGATAGATAGAGGGAGCAAAACAGAAAAGAGAAGAGGAGAAATAGAGTAAGGAAGGTAAGGAATGAATAAGAGAGAAAGAGAGGGAGAGAGGGAGGGAGAAAGAGAGAGAGAAAGAGAATCTAATATATGCTGACACTCTTGGAGGTTTGTAATGACACTGTTTAGTTACAGGTTAAATGCTGACTGCCTCCATCTGTCATTGATGTTCACTGACAACACAGTGAAATACAATACGGTGTTTGTTGCTGTGACATGTTTGACAACATGTCTGTCACACTGGCATAAAGGTCAAAGGTCAGTCTAGAAATGACCAACATCTGACCAATATGACCAATAATCCAAGCTTCGAATAGCATCTGCTTCAGTTCCCTTAGAGTCCTCCAAGAGTTCTCAGACGAGTCTGAGGAAGGGTGAGGGCCCGAAACGTCACGGTGTTTCAACTAATACATTTGGGA
>PYXC01001489.1:607500-610000 GCA_015244755.2 Tenualosa ilisha
GGCTGTAGGCAGTTGCATTTCTAGTTTGCCGTTGCAGTCTAGTTCTATAATTAGTGAAACACCACAGCGAAGTGAAGTACACAGTAACCCAGAGCAGTTGGCTGCCTGCTATAGCAGCGTCTGGGGAGCAGTGAGAGGTCAGGTGGCTTGCTCAAGGGCATTCAACCATGGTCCATTGGTTGGGGATCAAACTGGCAAGCCTTTGGTTACAAGCCCAAAGCCCTAACCTGTAGACCACTCAGTGTAGCGGAAGCCAGCTAGCCTAGCTGTG
Organism: Tenualosa ilisha; assembly: GCA_015244755.2. Lineage (NCBI taxonomy): Eukaryota > Metazoa > Chordata > Actinopteri > Clupeiformes > Clupeidae > Tenualosa > Tenualosa ilisha. Next base: position 607,772 of record PYXC01001489.1, read on the forward strand.
CATGTACAATGGTAGTAAAGCTCAAGAGCCTCCTAGATGTGTGACTGGGAGCCTGGGCTATTCAGTTTGAGACCTCAAGAGCCTCCTGCGTGTTTGACTTGGAGCCTGGGCTATTCAGTTTGAGACCTCAAGAGCCTCCTGCGTGTTTGACTTGGAGCCTGGGCTATTCAGTCTGAAACCTCAAGATCCTCCTAGGTGTTTAACTGGCAGCCTGGGCTTTTCAATTTGAGACCTTCAAGTTGTAGTTTTGCCCCAGTCGCCCTGTGGCCCATGTCACTCACATTAGAGGCTGACGCTGGCCCTGTTTGGTTAACTCTCTGAGTGTCCTGTGGTCATACAGAAAACCAAATGAGTGTTGCCATAGTGAACTCTGCTGTCATGGTGAAAAGTTTAACATGTATTGTGATGATAAAATGTCTGACTGTCTGTTGTCATGGTGACAGCTAGAGGAAAGAGTGTAGGAGTTGCTTGTCTATAATTGTATGGTGTACACAGTATATGGAGGTGGAGGTAAGTGTGTGTAGTTGTGTGAATATGTCACACAAGGAAAATTTACTTTTGTCTCTATAAAGCCAAGAAAAACCTATGAATTTTTTGATGTTAATGATTATAATATAAAATTGGAAGAAAAATTGCTTGCTCATACTCTGTCACATTCATAACTGCAAAAGATGCTCAAAAATGGTCACTGTCAAAATATGTGTTCACACAAGTCACTCAAATCAGTCATGTCATGACCACTGGCTATTGTTTACAGCTGAAATGTGTCAGAGCTAATTTGCATAAAGTTGACCAGTTTTTGACTTTTTTTAGTCGTTCTAGCTCCCACACTTGTTGTTTGTATTGCTTTTGTGACTTTTGTCATTGAAAGTAAATTACCTACGATGACTTTACAGCTTCAGTAGCACTTGGTGTCAACACACCGTAACGCTGGAATTGCAATTCTGTTCAATGAGTGTCAATATAAGAGTGACCTGAACCTGTCATAAACATGACATGACATGTCATGAACATTAATGACACTTTTAGATCTTTTAGGTCTACATCCCAAACAGTGACAGCTATGCATTTTTTTTTTCATGCTATAAATGTGTATATTTCAACTTCTCCCTTCATGTTATACACACTAATTACAGTAAAGACAGAAGAGCATTTTGTGTGAGGGGTTCATGTGTGTTAAGTTTTGAAAAATAGAGACAGAGTTTAAAAATATGTGTAAGTAGTTGAAGCACTGTATAAGGCTCTCTTATGATGACACCTTCAAATAAAGTGTAACCTTGACTTCTTATCTGTTACAGTGGTTAGACTGTAACAATTGACTTCTTATCTGTTACAGTGGTAAGGTTGTTACCATCATCTGTTACAGTGGTAAGGTTGTTACTATTCTATTCTTACTTCTTCCTGCAGTATGAGGCTGTAGTCACCCCCGGCAACGAGGCCATCGTGCACCACATGGAGCTGTTTGAGTGTTCCCCAGAGATGGACAACGTTCCGGCCTACAGCGGTTCCTGCGACTCCAAGATGAAACCCCCGGAGCTCAACCTCTGCCGTCACGTTCTTGCTGCCTGGGCCCTCGGAGCTAAGGTGATTTCCTGTTCCTCTCAAAACACAAGCCTGATGCAGGCACTGTATCGCACTAATGCATTCAGATCCCATTCACATATTCGGCAAGTATTGGACAGAGACCAAGGATGGAAAATGAGGCTGGAGAATCTTTAAAGATACTGTATATAGAGCCTATTCCAGAGAATCAGTTAGAGAACTATTTGCATAAGATGATGACAAAAAAGTCATTGCGTGATCATTCTGTGGCTGTCACAGCTTCAATGGCTCTTTAAAGACATAACACACATATGGGAATCTTAACACAATTCCTTCCCATATGATAAAGTGTAATATGGAGCACATTCCAGAATTAGCAGCACATGTAAGAATCATTCCCTCATGATAAAGTGTACTGTGGTTACAGTATTAACGGCCAAAAATAGAAAGATGAGTTGACGGGTCTGTACAGACTCCCAAGGAAACAGAGGAGCTTAGAGCAAGAGAGCTGAATGGCTTTAGACTGCTCATTTTGCCCACAGCACTACATAATGAGCTGTACTGCCACTGACATGAGACACACAAGAAGCATTTCCTGTCTGTCATCTCTGCAATGCACTCTGGGTACACTGGGTCTCATTCAGCAGCAGTTCTTGCAATGAAATATGTTGTTAAATCCTATTTATA
>PYXC01001489.1:615000-625000 GCA_015244755.2 Tenualosa ilisha
GGCCGATAAAGGCAATTTCTAAAGTTAATGAAACTATAAGGAATTTTATGGAGGGCGCTGTGACATAGTTGGCTGTCCTGTACTTAAGTTAGAGTCTGACCAGTATGACCAGTATAACCAGTATGACCCTCCCACTCACTTCCTTGTCCAATCACAATGGAAGGCAAAAAACCCATTATAAAACATAGTTAAAAATTTCAAGAGAGATACGTAAAAAAAAAAAATTCTAGAGAGATGTGTCACATACATAGATCTAACATGTGTATCATCAAGCTCTTCAAGTGGTCGACAGTTGAGTTATTCACTGAAGTAGTCGCTCTATTACGTCCTGTAGTCTCTCATCACCTCCTCAGTCTATGACTTTAATGATCTTCTGTGTAGCTTGATTGTTAACCCTTGTTTGTAAGTCGCTTTGGATAACTGATTGACTTATGAACTAAATTCATACGTGTAAATGTAAATGTTTTATGACTGGTCTATTTGAGTCTATTACATAATGTCTAGTACTGCACTTTGAGCTACATATTGTCTTAATGATGATAGCGTTCACTGTGACAAATCACAACATCTTAGCATACTTTCATACTTCAACACAATTATAAACTTGACAGATTAACTGCAGTTGACTTTGAACTGAAAACTGAAAACGATATATTCCTAAAAAGAAATTATACATTTTTTCCCACAGTTTGTTACACCATTAAATAATATCTAAGCTGGCAACTTTTCCATCTTTTTAGATGTCAAAGACCTGCAGAGTGTGTCTTGAACAACTCTATCGCTTGCATTTGTGGTAACAGTCTAAAGTTCAAGTCAAGATTCCAAATGGCAGCTGGACAGGCTCATGGCTCAGCATTTGTGGATGACATTTGTCACCAGCTGTCTGGTCCACTCCCCCCCATATCTCCACGTCCCACTTGTGTCCCCTCCAGGCTTTGCCTCCAGGGGGGATCTTCATCTTCGCTTCCCAGCTGCACACTCACCTGGCTGGGCGCGGGGTACGGACAGTCCTGGTGCGTGGCGGACGGGAGGTGGAGGTGGTGCAGGAAGACAAACACTTCAGCACACACTACCAGGTGGAGACAGAATAACGTGTTGCCCATCTTATATGTCTAGATTATTTTATTGGCCTTTCTATATGTGCGGAAGCAGATCATTGTGAAATATTCTTATCTACATGTGCACACACATTGGCAAATATTATTTGTACACAACACCCCCTGAGATGCTTTAGCTTTCAACACTCTCCAATCTAGCACATGAGGACACACACACACACGCACTTATAACCATACCCACACACACACACACACACCACACACACACACACACACTTTCCCAGTAATTAAAAAGCACAGCATTAGTACTGGTGTTGGCAGTGTGCAGCAGGACAATCTCATTTGGCTTGATTGTAAAATCCATTAATAAATAATCTGCACGGAATTATGTTCTTAAGACAGCCTCTGATGGATGTCCCTGTTTGGGCCCACAGATAATCCGGATATTGAAGAAGATGGTGAATGTTTTGCCGGTGAGTTGTTGCTTGCTCGCTCGCTCTGCCTTGGCTTGGTATTACCGTCAGGAGGCCGCTTCAGTGTTGGTGTGATACACACTTGGCGGAGGAGGAACTGAGGACTGAAATAGACGAAAGGAAAAAGGAGAGCGAGAGAGAAAGAGAGCAAAAGAGAGAGACAGAGATACAGAAACAGCAAGAGAGGAACACAGAGAAAGAGAGAGAGAAAGAGAGCAAGAGAAAAAGAGAGAGAGAGCAGACATCACAGGAGCAGCCTGGGGCTGCAGCGACAAAAGCACAGAACCATTGCATTTACTGTGTCAATAGCAGCGCCCACACACACACACACACACACACACACACACCATACACACACACGCATTAACACACACGCATGCGCACGGACACAAACAGAAAACATGAAGTGTAGGCCCACACACTCAATAGGGAACCAGGCCGATCGGCTCTGCTGTACACACAAAGGTACACACACACACACACACACACACACACACACACACACACACACACACACACACACACACACATTTTTTATGTTTAAGTTGCCCTTTTTGTCTTTTAGCTGTCTCACCTTTCCTCTGATATCCTCCTCACACTCTCTCTCTCTCTCTTCCCCTCTCTCTCCCCTCTCTCTCTCTCCCTCTCTCTCTCCCTCTGTCTCTAGAGTATCGTCATACCTGTGGGTGTCCGTGAGAGATTTTAATGTGGATGTTGGGTACATATAACATATGTGTGTGTGTGTTCATCGTCTTTTACTCAATCTCACCTTTCCTTTCTTTGTTTTCTCACCTCACACTATTCCCTTACTTTATGTCTTCCTCCCTCTCTTTCTCTCTCTCCCTCTCTCCCTCTCCTTCCCTCCCTTTCTCTCTCTCCCCCTCTCTCTCTCTCCCTGGATGTTTGTGGATATCTGTAGGGTGATGCCCTCATAACCGAATGCACATACAACACTGAGGACAGGAGCAAGCCGACAGTGGTGAGTACACTGCACTATACCACCGCAAGGGTGCACACACACATACGCACACACACACACACACACACACCACACACACACACTCACTCACTTACTCGCTCGCTCACTCACACACTCACACACTCACACATTCCCTCATGCACACACACACACACACACACACACACACACATTCACTCACTCACTCACTCACTCACTCACACTAACTCACTCACACACACACTCCCAGAGAGACTCCCAGTGACACACAGATAAAGTTCAGTGTCTGTCTAGGTGCACATGTATGTCTGCTCAGGTTAAATGTGATTTTCATGCCCAGCTGTGTTGTGTGTGTGTACAGATAAGATATATGTAGTGCCTCCAAAACACTGGGTTACACTGACCCTCCATAACCTTGTAAAATTAGTGTTCACTGCAGCTACAAGCTGTCATCCATGGTACAACCCCCAGCATACATGCATATGCTATACACATATGCACACAGCCCAGAGAGAGTGTCAACCCGACACACTCTCACACACACACACACATACACGCACACACTCACACACACACACACACACACACACACACACACACACACACACACACACACTCACCCACACACGCAGACACACACTCTCACACACACACACACACACACACACACACACACACACACAAGCACACACTCACACTCACACACACACACACACATTCACTCACTCACACACAGAGACGCACACACAGACGCACACACTTGCCAGGGTCATACAGGGTTCTAAAGTCACATGACTGACTTTGCAAGGTCCAATTCACTCTATTCTATTGCCATAACCCCTCCACCCAATTATGTAATGCCCCCTGCTGTGTCCAATGTCGTCTAATAAAATGGCAGCAATGCACTCTTCTATACGGGATGACACCAGGTGTGAGTTGCCCCGTGACCGAACTCAACCGCTGCCCTGAAAAACCACACTGTTTTACAGTCACGATGAATAGAGGCTGCCTACTTAACAGCGCCAATACAACACAATACAATACAACCCCACAGGAGCCGAGTAGAAGCCAGAATCTCAGTATTCTGCGGGCCTCTGTCAGGCACAATACACTTTCATTCACATGTGGTCTGTATGTAAATGCACGTGTTAAGGTAGTCCCAGCCAAGCAATAATATCAGAAACAGACATGACATGACATGACAAGTGTGTAGGTGACATCCTGAGTGCCAGGGCCGTCTCGCTGTAAGCAAGAGAGATGGATGTACTTAACTCCAAAGAAACAATTCATTATTTAACACAACTTTGGGTGTGTAAAATAAAGGGTAACTGGATCAAAGAAGAACAGAACACACTCTCAAGTTCTGTATCTATTTATTTGGCTGGAAACATGTCTCAGACAGATGCGTGTCGCCCTAAAGCCGTCCTCACCGTGCCTGCGCCGTCTTCCCTTCAGATACAGGCAACAGTACTCAGTCTGGAGTCTGCTAAACTGTTTGGTGCGAGGAGACCCAAAGACAAAAAACAAACACAAAGCCAGACATTAAAATATTAGTTTGTGCCAGAGAGGACAATGATACACTGTAGCCCAATAAAGGTGTTTGATTGACTGACATAAATTTCATCAGGAGGGGAAAACAAGCGAAATTAGAGTCGTGTCACATGCAGTCCCCACATCATTTAGAAACACAGTGAACTGAGATGAACATTAGAAGAAGAAATGAACTGAATTGAACCACCCACCGAAAACAGCAGCGGCATGATGCTAATTGTGATGATTCATCCTTCCCCAATCACTCTCAGCTTCAGCACCACCGTGTCAAGAGTCCTTCTGTGGAAAAAATATCCGACAACTAATCCTATATATAAAACTGGCTATTCTGTGAAATAGGGAAACTTGACAAAACATTGCTAACAACTTTGGTTATGTGAAAGCGTTGAGAGTGTAGGTTCACACAGGTTTTGTAATGGCTGTCAGGTTCCTGTCCTTTAACGTCCAAGACACATTTCACCTCCACCTTCCCTTCAAATCCCTCCTTCATGCTGGATGGCTGTGACAATGTCACATTGTTGTCACTGATGCCTGCTTTGTTCTGCACCCTGCTGGGGTTCCTGTTGCACCCCCTTTCTTAGGCTCTCTGTGTGTGCACATGGAAGAGCAAGGTGGTCCCAGGACTGATAAGAAGCTTATTGCAGACGGACTCTCTTTGTAATAAAACCGAAATAAATTTCTAAAATACATTCTGATGACTACAGCGGTCCTGACTGAAACATAATAATATATGAATAATGCATTAAAATGTTTGATTTATGTGCACACATGAATACATTCATATTGATGCATTCACTTTTTTGATGTATTAATTTAATATAGGCATTCATATTTCATGCATTGAAAAATGAGTATTTCCTGTGGTTTCTCCTGTGTGTCTCCACCAGGGTGGTTTTGGCATCATGGAGGAGATGTGTGTAAACTATATTCACTACTACCCACGCACTCATTTGGAACTGTGCAAGAGCCACGTGGACCCCGGATATCTGCAGAAGTACTTCAGCCTGATCAACAGGTACACCACCTGGGGGAGAGACACTCTCATAGCTCACCTGGAGAGCAACACAGCCGCTGCTCATCATCACTGGTCACAGATATATACACACATACATACACACACACTCATACACCACCTGGAGAGCGACAGACTCACAGCTCACCATCTGTGGTCAGAGATAGATATATACATACAGTACACACACACACACACCACCTGGAGAGTGACAGACTCACTGCTCGTAATCAGTAATTCTCTTACCAGACAGAGAGACAGATCACCTAGAGACCCAGTCTCACTACACACCATCAGTGGTCATAGATAGCAGTTGGTTGCCTGGTTATATGACCAGCTTATGCCAGAGGTTTTAAACACAACTACAGTCTTTAGTTCAATTCAGTTCCCAATATGTAATGACATCATCTCTAGGTCATCTAAAGGCCATTTTGGAAGGGTGTAGTATCCAAGAGGTACAAAACAATCTGCATGCCAGAGTCCTCTCAAGATGCTTCCCAGAGCCCAGACTGAGTGTGTGAGCCTTGATCCCCTAGAGCAGCACCAAGGCAATGGGGAAAATGGAGTTCTGTCTCTCTTATGTGTTCTTATTCTGTCCATAATAGTTGACCTTTACTCAGCAGTTCTCTAAGGGTCTATAAAAGTACATTAATGCCACAGATCTATTTAAAGCCATGCATGTTACTGCAAAAGAAACTAGGTTCTAGGTTGTTCCTTAGGGTGCTCTGGTGAACACTTTTGCAGTGATAAACATCGGAAGCACCCATTAATGCCCCTAAGAGTGAAGGAGGAGGTATTTGAGTGAAAAATGTAGTCCCTTCAACATTTTAAAAATATTTTAAAATTGTATAAAATGAGAATAATGTACTTATAAAAAATCCAAGCACCATCTGGCTCCACCAGCAGTCTATTCACACTGGGCAGTAAATGGAGTCTTTTCTGAACAGAGCTGGTGAGAGGATCTTATCTAGTTTGGCCAGAAATGGAAATGTGATCTCCTGTCATTAGATTTAGATTGCTAGTGGGCTCTTGATACTGCTGAGACCCATTCACAGGGATTTATCAGTCTCCACCTATTCTATGGGGGCGCTTAGGGTCCGTTAACCCCCTCAAAGTTCCACTTTCTTTAAACACACACACAGACACACACAGTCACACACGAACGAGCGCACACAGGCAGACACACATACAAAGCCACACGCACCAACAACAGAGATATCCATTCGCACACATTCTGTCTGCTGGTCTAGGTTCCAGGGGAAGGATACGTGCACGTGTGCGAAACCTGACGTGACGGAGCAGTACTCCTCTCTGCACTGGGACACCTTCAGCGCCCAGGTGCTGGACTCGCTCTACACCACCTCTCCCATCTCCATGCACTGCAACCAGTCCACCGCACGGCTCTTCCCCGTGAGTGTGCCCGTGCTTAATGTGTTTTACAGACGCTTTTATGGGTGTGTGCTTGTGCGGCGGTTACATCACTCGACTGACAATTGGGCGTCCCGCATTGCAAGTCTGCTGAATACCAGTCAACTTTAACTGTTATATAAATATTACTTTGCTAAACAGCTCTTCCCTGAGACTAGCCTGGCTCCATCCTTCTCAGATCTGCCTGTCAAGTCTCACACATGTGACCACACACACACACACCAAAGTGCCTACATAATTGCAGAGCAACGTTTTGCCACTGCTCCATACACCAACTGTCAACTTTTCCCAACATATTAGAGTTCAAATCTCTTTATGTGCAGAAAACAATGGAAAACAGTCGAAAGGAATGAGAAATTAAATGTTGTTTGTTGAAACGCTGAGCCTGTTCACACAAGTCATTTAAATGTGTTTTGGGTAAATCTCATTGCTAGTAGCTTGTTCTAAAGACAAGTGTGAACAATGACCAAAACGGTTTGGAATCTGATTTTTCAAACCACATGTGGAGGTGGTTTGAGATGCTTGTATCCTCATGTTCTGTGTTCAACATTAAACCCAAATGCCTTTTGATGTAAGTTGTAGTGTGTGCAGTGTAATGCACAATGCGCCCTGATGCGTCTTTGACCATGACGTAATAGACCAGTAGAATAATTAGTGTGAACAGGCTCTCAGATTTTAAAACAAAACAGGCTCTCGGATTCTAAAACAGACAGTCCCGATTATTCCTGCATTATGAATAGCTGAATTGTGTTCCAAGGCCACAGCAAACCCAAAACAACCTTACACATTGCCTGAATTCTGTCCATTCCATCTAGTTCATGCCTAACAATGCCCTGTAGCTGTTTTCAAATCAGTGGAACCTATGCTTGGGGCTAATTACATAATAAGCCAATATTCAATTATATACAAGCACTGTACACCACACGAGCACACACAATGTAAAGAGTGTATTTGCATGGATAGTATATTATGATCAATGTATGTCTGTTTATGTATGCCTGTGTGTGTATGTGTATGTGTGTGTTTGTTCTGTCAGGGTGATTGGGAGAGGCAGGAACTGCCCCAGGTGAATGTTCAGCTCCAGAGACCCCTTTACCCATGTGAGGATGGGGGGCAGCCCTCCATGCTCTTCTCCAGCACCCCCACAGTGCTGAGATCTGACCAGCTTTAATGACCAGGAGTCGATGCCTCCTCCTAGGGTCCACCTGTGCTCTCCCCAGCTTCCCGTTCCTCCTCCTCTGGAAGTTCTGCTTTTGACCGAATCAAAGTCATAAATAAATATAAGCTTGAGGTGGTAAAACAGATCTCAGTCAAGAGAATGTCCAAAATGAATCCCAAATATCCTTCGATGTTGTAAGTTGTGGTGTGTGCAGTGTAATGACTCTTTTACACATTAGCTTGCCTTATGCTAACACTACTGAACTGGATGTCCACTTGTGGTTGTTGGTTCTTTGATTAAACTATGTGGGTTCTGAGTGCAAAGCAGTAAAGAGTAGAGATGTGCATATCTTTATTTATTTCCAACAGCACAAAGTCTAATGATGACTGTCCACTCTGTCACAACAAAGCTACTGCATGTACAAGTCCCGGTCCAAGCATTAGCGTTAGCGATAGCAGCATTTCTACTTGGCCTTGCATATACAGACTAATACTTTTCTGGATGGTATAGATTGATATAAAATTAGCTCTCGTGGAGATTATAAAGGGAATGACTCCAAAGGTTGTGAATGCAAAGCTTTAAACTACTCAGCTCTAAGCTTGCCAGATACAGCCACGGCATTGAGCAAGGAAATATCCCATAATGATATTTTTGCTGTCTGCCGCCTAAAGCATAGCCCCTCAGGGACTATCTGCAGATGTGCAGAACACAAAACATTTACATTCACTTTTGTTCAGCTTTGAAAAACACTAATAAAAGGTAAAGGATAATCACTGGTGGAGTCTTTCTACAAGTTATGAAATGGGGACTTATTAATGTACAGTTTTAGATTAGTGATTTCATCTGTTTAAAAAAACAAAACAAAACACAATGAACATTGTACAATTTTCTTCATTAAACAGCACATAATTCTTTCAAAACCTAACATTGTGCCATTTCTTAGACAGACGCCTGTGGAACCAAAGAAACAAAAACTGCACCAAATAAATGAGATTTGAATATTTCATACTTGATTGTTTAAAATAGTATCAGGCCAATATGGCAATCAGAATCAGAATCACAGTCATCTGAGCTGTCTGCATGTCCCTGTAGTTCATGACTTTGACTGGTGATTACCATGGGTGCATTAAAAGGGTTTTGAAAAGCATAAGCACTTTTTTTATTAACAAAATAACTTTAGTTTTTCTTTTTTGAAAAAAAAAAAACAACAAAACAAAACAACAACAATTTAGAGTGACTCGGCTTGAAGGCACAAATGGCTCTTTGTTCACTTGATCATAAAAAAGTGTGTGTGGGTCTGAGACCCTTATGCTAAATTTATTTATTTATTTTTGTTCGTGCGACTCAGCTCACGACAATCCTCTCATGTGATTGGTGCATGTAAACACCCACTCCGCCTACCGCAAGCTGCAGACACACCCTATTCTCCCTCACAGGAGAGAGAGGGGGTGTAGGGAGTTTCTGGGGTGGGGTGGGGTGGGGGGTTATACTGCAGCCTTGCAGAGCTCACTTTGATCCAGGGTGTCGTAGATACCCTTCACCCTCTTATTCTCAGGGTCAAAGGGCGACTTCAGGTGGGCTTTGGCTTTGTACACAACCCCCATCCGCTCCAAGGTGAACTCTCCACTTCGCACAAAGTCAGGGCTCGCCTGGGGAGTGACACACACACACACACACACACACAAATAAGATGACAGACAGACAGATAAACATGCGTTTAGAAAGCTGCGGAACAAAACAAAAACCTTTCAGCATCACATACATCCTGTACAAATTGAAATACACCTGCCAACAGACCCATTTATACACACACACACACACCGAACTACAGTATGAACTTCTACAGAAACACAAAGTGAAAGTAAGAGACACTTTGAACAGCTGTAAGTGTTTCAACACCATCAAATGTGACATACACTCTCTCTCTCGCGCGCGCGCGTGCGTGCACACACACACACACACACACACACACACACACACACACACACACACACACGTGTGCATGCCCCTCCTTAATGAAGTGGAGGGCCGTTCACCATTAGCTCTGCGCAGCTGCCAGTGATCCATAAAGCATGACTCATGTATGTGCTCAGACTGAGAAGTGGAGGCTTCAATGGGGCCATTCTTATTCAGGCCGTCTGTCCGCCTGCCCTCAACTGAGGTAAACCACAGACGTTTCAAATGCCTCTTTCCAAAGACCCCTCAGTCAGTGCACTCACGTCTCAATGTCAGAGTACAGCCTTTCTCTCTCTCTCTCTCTCTTTGCACGGTCACTTGCTTTTGTCTCTGTGCCTGTTCTCTTGTTCTTTTCATCTCCATTTCTCTTTCTGTCTCTCTCACACACTCTGCATTCGTCCTTGC
>PYXC01001489.1:632500-645000 GCA_015244755.2 Tenualosa ilisha
GTGTTGTGTTGTGTTGTGTTGTGTGGTGTTGTCTAGCATAGTGCTGTGTTGTGTTGTGCTGTGTGGTGTTGTCTAGCATAGTCCTGTGTTGTGTGTGTTGTGTTGTGTGGTGTTGTCTAGCATAGTGCTGTGTTGTGTTGTGTTGTGTTGGTGTTGTCTAGCATAGTGCTGTGTTGTGTTTGTTGTTGTTGTGTTGTGCTGTGTGGTGTTGTCTAGCATAGTCCTGTGTTGTGTTGTGCTGTGTGGTGTTGTCTAGCATAGTCCTGTGTTGTGCTGTGTTGTGTTGTGCTGTGTGGTGTTGTCTAGCACAGTCCTGTGTTGTGCTGTGTTGTGTTGTGCTGTGTGGTGTTGTCTAGCATAGTCCTGTGTTGTGCGGTGTTGTGTTGTGTTGTGCTGTGTGGTGTTGTCTAGCATAGTCCTGTCTTGTGCTGTGTCGTGTTGTGTTGTGTTGTGCTGTGCTGTGCTGCGTGTTGTTGTCTAGCATAGTCCTGTCTTGTGCTGTGTTGTGTTGTGTTGTGTTGTGCTGTGCTGTGTTGTGCTGCGTGGTGTTGTCTAGCATAGTCCTGTGTTGTGTTGTGTTGTGTTGTGCTGTGCTGTGTTGTGCTGTGTGGTGTTGTCTAGCATAGTCCTGTGTTGTGTTGTGCTGTGTGGTGTTGTCTAGCATAGTCCTGTGTTGTGCTGTGTTGTGTTGTGCTGTGTGGTGTTGTCTAGCATAGTCCTGTGTTGTGCGGTGTTGTGTTGTGTTGTGCTGTGTGGTGTTGTCTAGCATAGTCCTGTCTTGTGCTGTGTCGTGTTGTGTTGTGTTGTGCTGTGCTGTGCTGTGCTGTGCTGCGTGTTGTTGTCTAGCATAGTCCTGTCTTGTGCTGTGTTGTGTTGTGTTGTGTTGTGTTGTGCTGTGTTGTGTTGTGCTGCGTGGTGTTGTCTAGCATAGTCCTGTGTTGTGTTGTGTTGTGCTGTGCTGTGCTGTGCTGTGTTGTGTTGTGTTGTGCTGTGCTGTGCTGTGCTGTGCTTTGCTGTGCTGTGTTGTGCTGTGTTGTGCTGTGCTGTGTTGTGTGTGGTCCAGTGGAGTTGGGTTTGATGTGGTGGATAACCTGTAGGACTCAAGAGAGGCTCAGGACAGGTAGGCTTCACGCTTAAGCAACAGAGATGAATACCCAACTCTCTCTCTCATACACACACACACACACTGTGTCCACAGGAGAGCCACTATCTCTCTAAGATATACCATGCACGCACAAATACACACAGACACACACAAACACACACACTCACACATTAAACCTTTGGAGATGAATGATAGTGTGCATTGAACTTAGTCCCTAGAGTATGTCATTCAACACTGTGCTTAGTTGAGTGAAGATCTCTACACACACACACACACACACACACAAACACACACACCTTCTCCTTTTGGGAATGAGTTGCACATATAGGAGTAACTTACAAACTCACCCTCTCCTGAACTTTCCAGTCCATCTAGCCACTGGCCCCATTAGTCACTTACAGTCTGAGTGTGTGTGTGTGTGTGTGTGTGAGTGAGTGTATATGTATGGCTGAATGAACACATGTAAGGAATAATGCATGGCTCACTTCCTCAATGTAGGATTGTAGCTGTATGTGGTCATTTCAGTGTGTGTGTGTGTGTGTGTATGTTCATAGACACATCTGTAGAGTAGCGTACACCTCAATAATGTCCAGCTAACGTGCTGTCCCAGTACATTAAGCACTTGTACACAGCATATATACTGCATGTCATCATTACCTCCTGATTAGCTGTGTGCAGGATAAACGTGTGTGTGTGTGTGTGTGTGTGTGTGTGTGTGTGTGTGTGTGTGTGTGTGTGTGTGTGTGTGTGTGAGAGACAGTGTATGGCAGTTCATTGTGTGCGAGCTTGCATGTGTGTGTGTATTGTTTTGTGTATGTGTGAGTGTGTGTGTGTGTGTGTGTGTAAGAGAGCATGCAAACATGTGTGAGTTCATCTGTAGGGTAATGCATGACTCTGCCGCTCCACACCCAGTGCCTGTTAAGACTCAGGTTCATGAGAAGAGGTGCTTAAGGAACACGGTTCAGCTCTTTCAAGAGCACAGGATTAGGATGCCCGCCAAAACACTATCACACTAACACACTATCTGTGCTCTTTAGATGTTCAGGACTAGGGTGCCGGTGCAATACACACACACACACAAACACACACATACACACACTAGGACTAGAGACATGGCTCTGTTCTGCTTGTCCCTGAGGCTCTGAGGCAGTGTGGGGAACATATGAGACATATATAACCACAGGTTGAATTCTTAGCTGGGTTCCTGTAGTTCTGAATGTGTTAAAGACACTGCAGCTGCTTACATCACAGCTCCCAGACACACACACACATACACACACGTACGTACACATACACACACACATACACTCACCCTTCTCTATACTGAGGGAGTCGATGGCCCTGTAGCCGGCGTTGCAGATGCCATGCTTGGCCCCGGCAGCCATGACAGCCTGGTAGACGGGCACGCAGGCCTCCTTGGGGATGTGCAGCTCCCAGCCCAGCTCGCCCACGAATGACAGACGCATGGCCCGCACCTGAGGAGGCACAGATTGGAACGCTCTCGTGAGGAGAGCAGGGACACAAAGACATCAGGAGAGAGGGTCCAGACCTCTCCTGCCAAAGCTAAATGACTTCAAGGAGAAATCCGGTGTGAATCAATTAGTAGTCTTGTTGTCTGACGTTGCTGAAAGCTGTCGGTAGGTATAAGAACAAAAAAATTGGTGCAATATAGACATAACTGGTAAAACAGTAGCTAATGCTAACTGCTGAGGGCACAAGGGACTCAGTTTTGTATACCTGTGCCCCATCAGTTAGCGTTAGCTGCCATTTTGCCATTTGGTCTATGCTATAATTATAGTTTGCAGTGTGGACGCTGTCATTCATATTAACAAGAGCAACATTTATTAGCCGTTGTAGTTACTTAGCTCTTAAGTTGCTTTTGTGAATGACCCCTAAGAGTTTAGCCCACATCCGGAGAGAGGCAATAAGCTGGCTGGCTTCACACCAAAGCTTAATGGCTTCTCCCTTGGCTATACCTGCTACACCTCTCCATCACGATCTGTGAACATCAGGCTGGGCTTTGTATAATCCTTCTTAGAGACAGACGAACAAACAGACAAACCACACTGACAACTTAAACACCCTTGGCAGGGGTAACGGTGTGGAAATAGCAACTCTGAGAAATCTCAACGCAGATCTCACCTCGGCAGAGCAGAGGATGGCTGGTTCTTTGACAAGACAAATGAAACGGATCGGGGGAAATGTTAAGTGGAGTAGACAGTGCATTTGGACAATGAATAATGAACAGCACTCTTCACTCAAATCACTGCTGTGGTTTCTGGACTAGTGGTACAGCATATCTGTCACTCTTAAGGATTGTTTCAGGATGTACATGTTAAATGATCCCACTGGGCTAACTAGCAAACTTTGAAAAATCATATTCATTTATGTGACTTACTAATGAAGTGTTGAAGTTGGGCAGACACTGCTGTTTCTGCAGTCATTGCACAGTTGTGCAGTCACTGCTGTTTACAACAATAAATATTCCTCCGCACCGCCTTTGATAAAAACTCTGCCCTGACAGCTTTGCTAGATGGATTGAGTGACATGTCATAAATGCTATGAGGTACAACATGTCTTAAAAACCTGACTTAAAACTGTAATTTGACATATGACCTTTAGAGAAAGTAGTCTGTGCGTGTAACATGGCGTCCACTAGGGTACTTGTAAGTTGGTTCCCATAAAAAAGTTCCAGATCCTACACTTCCCATAAGGCCTCATTCTCTGTGGTTCTGTTGTACAGAGACAGGCACCTTTAGAGATGGACAGTGTCCAGAGCCAGATCAGTACTTGAGTACAGACCTGCAGAGACCAACATCATGGCTGCATCACTGTTGGTAATGTGAAGTTCAAGGGTCAAAGTCCTGCAAATAACAAGCAGTGATTGGACAAACACACGTCCTGCGATGTCTTACGGTGTCCTGCACTGTCCTATGCTGTACTGACCGTGAGGGAGTGTGGCTGTGTGTGTGTGTGTGTGTGATTGAAGGAGCTCATGATTCATGATTGGAGTGTTTGGCTAATTAGCGGCCACTCAGATGCTCTGGTGATGAATGGAGAGAGTAATGGGACAGACGGAGGGATAGAAAAAAGAAAGGATGGGCAACAAGCACCTGAGGGGAGATAGAGAGAGAGACAGAGAAAGATGAGAGAAAAAAACAGCTGGTAAGACAGTGAAACATTGAGAGGACAAGAAATAATAGTGGAGGATGAGAGTGATGGGGAGAGAAAGAAAGGACACAGGTAAGAGAGTGAGAGAGGGAACAAATAAAAAAGAGAGAGAAAGAAAAAAAATCGCAGAGAGCAAAAGCAGAAGGGCAAAAGAATGTGAGAAAGAGGGATGAAGAAAAGAATAGATGGAGGAGTAAAGGAGAGGAACAAGTGTATGAGAGATGGCTAGAAAGAGAGAAAGAGAGCTGAGGGGATAAAGATGGAGAAAGCAGAGTGGGCGGGGCTCTCAGAGAGAGCTTAGAGATGAGCACGTAACACAGGAGAAGGAGAGAGAGATAGAGGGATAGAGAGGCTAGAGGAGAAATGACAGAAGATGGATAGATAGAAAGGGAGAAAAAGAACCAAGTTCAAGAGAGCTATGAGAGGAGAGGAGGCATGAGGGAGAGAGGGACTGAAGGAGAAGAAGCTGAAGAAGTGTGAGAGACAGAGAAAGCAAGGGATAGAGAAAGAGAGAGAGAGAGAGAGGGAGCTACAGAAGTGTGACTAATGCAACTGGACCAGTGAGCCCCAGAGGTGCTCCTGTCTGTCTGACCATCTGGCCCAGACGTCGCTCACCCCAGCCCCCTCTCTCCCTGCAGGAGACCCTGGGGATGCAGCCAGGACCAGGCACCATACCCTTCCCTCCCCACACACACATACACACACCGACACACACAGCTCTACTAAGCCCCCTCACTCCCTGCAGGAGACCCCAGCACCAGGGATGAAGTCAGGACCAGGCCCCTACATCCCAAACGCACACAGTGAAACACACACACACACACACACACACACACACACACACACACACACACACACACACACACACACCGCACAGCTCCCTCTCTCCCTGCCGGAGACCCTGGAGATGCAGTCACGGTCAGGCTCTACACCCCCCCAGGTAAGAGATAGAGAGAAAACCGAAAGGGTGTGTGTGTGAATGCCACAAAGAAAATACCCTGCTGGTCAGATACAGACAGGCAGAGACAGGTCACAGACGGAGAGAAATCTGAAGAGTGTGTGTGTGTGTGTGTGTAAGTATGTGTGAGTGTGAGTGCATAAGTGGCTGGGCAGGGGAGATGAGGATGTCAATGTGGTGGTTGACAGCCTGAGGGCAGGAACTGAAATACATCTGTCCAGTTTGACAGTGGGGACTATGGGATCCGTGTGTGTGTGTGTGTGTGTGTGTGTGTGTGTGTGCGTTTTGACGTCTGTGTGTTTCTAGTACTGAATGTCCTGAATCTCCACTTTAGGTGACTGCAGACACATGCTGCCACATCAGATATGCCCCCCCTCTCCCCCTACATGTTACATCACATAAGCTACATTCCTTCTGACCCATTAGGACCAGATGAGTGTGTGTGACTCCCAGGTGACATTATGGGCACACTTCCTCTGCTGGCTTTAGTGAAAGTAAGGTTACTTCAGGAGTAAGTGCTCTTTACTTCAGGAGTAAATGCTCATTACTTCAGGAGTAAGTGCCCTTTACTTCTGGAATAAGTGCTCATTACTTCAGAAGTAAGTGCTCTTTACTTCAGGAATAAGTGCTCATTACTTCAGGAGTAAGAGCTCTTTACTTCTGGAAGTAGGTGCTCATTAATTCAGGAGTAAGGGCTAAGTGTTCATTAGTTAAGGACTAAGTGTTTGTTTCCCTAGGAGTAAGTGGTTGTTACTTCAGGAGTAAGTGATTGCTACTTAAGGAATAAGTGCTCATTAATTCCTGTACTAGGTGCTTGTTACTTCAGGAGTAAGTGCTTGTTTCTTCCGGACGTAGGTGCTCGTTACTTCAGGAGTAAGTGTTTGTTACTTAAAGAATAAGTGATTGGTACTTAAGGAATGAGTGATTGTTACTTAAGGAGTAAGTGCTCATTACTTAAGGAGTAAGTGCTCGTTACTTAAGGAGTAAGTGACTGTTACTTAAGAAGTAAGTGCTTGTTACTTCAGGAGTAGGTGATTAGTACTTACGGAGAAAGTGCTCGTTACTTCAGGAGTAGGTGATTATTACTTAAGGAAGTGCTAGCTACTAATCTCCAAAGTATTGTAAGGCACTCGGCCCTCAGCATCAGTCAAAAACAGGTAAGTCCGTTTCTGCACTGAATTTAAGATGCATTATAGAGTGCTCAACTCCCAGTGCAGTGCAGGGTTATGTGCCCTCAACATGAGAACAAAATACAGGAAAAGTGGAATAGCAGGAAGAAAGGACGGATGACAGGGAGATATATCAGGGAGAAGAGGGACGAGGGGAAGACAGAGAGAAAAGCGGAGGAGGATGGGGTAGGAGGGGGAGTGGTAAAAGTGAATGACAGGCAGGAAAGTTACAGAAAGAGTGATAGAGATATACCGAGTGAAAGAGGGATTGGAGTTATTGACTGACAGAAACGATGAGTGGTGGTGACTGAAAGGAGGGAATAAGAAGAGATGAGAAAAGATGAGTCAGATAAGGCACACATATGGAGGTGTAGTAAAGGTGTGTAGATCTCAGTCTGTCTTTCTTCCTCCCCCCCGCCCCCCCCTTCCCTCTCTATGTCTTCCTCTGTCTGTCACCTTCTCTTTCTCCCTTCTGCTCTCTCACACACCTGTCTGGCTCTGTGTGTGTATGTGTGTATGTGTGTGTGTGTGTGTGTGTGTGTGTGTGTGTGCGTGCATCACTGAGCCATTTACCCTTGTCTGTGAGGAGATTGTATTTATCCAAGGAGACGCACAGCACAGACAAGGAATGGCCTCTCATCAGTCTCTTAATTAGTAAACAAAACAGAACAAAAGGGCAGAACACAACTTTCTGTCTTAGTTCACCTTGTGTCTAACAACATTCACTACTGTGTGTGTGTGTGTGTGTGTGTGTGTGTGTGTCTGTCTTTCTGACTGTCTGTCTGTCTGTCAGTATTCACCTTGTGTCTAGTAACAGTCCCTATTGTGTCTGTACGTGTGTGTGTGTGTGTGTGAGTGTGTCAGTATTCACCTTGTGTCCAGCAGCATTTGTCACTGTGTGTGTGTGTGTGTGTGTGTGTGTGTGTGCGTGTCCGTGTGTGTGTGTGTTTACACTCACCTTGTGTCCCGCTGCGGTCACTACTTTGTGAGAGGAGAAGGGGAAGGCCTCATTGCTGAGGTCTGCGTCTACAATCTCCTGCAGAAGCTCCCGGCTACAAACAAACAACAAAACGTCAAAGGATTGGTCAGTTATGCTGTCCGTCACTGGCAAACAACCCCAACAGACTTGACCAGTGGGAAAAACAGGTAAGAGACTTGCTCTACAAACAGCTAGAGGGATCAAAGAGAAACTACACACACACACACACACACTCAATTAAATGCCTTTATCTACTGCATCCCCCACTGCTTACGGTCTCTCATCTTCTCAGACACACACACACACACACAAACTCTTGATCAATCAAATATCTATATCATGAAACATATCCACTGCATCTCACTTACAATCTCCCAGCTCCTCTTACGCTTACTCTGCCCCTGACACACACACACACACACACACACACACACACACACACATTAATTTCTCATCTCTCTCTCTCTCTTAGCCGGCTTTCTTTACCTCAGAGGACCTCTCACTTTCGCTTCTCTTCTCTTCTCGAACTCCTACTCACTATTATATGTGTGTGAGTGTGTGTGTAAGACAGCATGTGTGTATGTGTGTAAGAGAGAGAGCAGTGAGCATGATGTGTGTATGATGAGTGTGTGTACTTGTCCCTGTCCATCTCCCCTCCACTGACTAAAGTGTGACCCATCAGCTAGACTGTGAACCTCACCAGATCCCTCGCACAATCTGGCAGACGTGTGTGGGTGTGTGTCTGTGTGTCTGTGTGTGCATGTGTATGTGTATGTTGACACTGTGGGTCTGCATGTGGGCATACGTAGGTGTGTGTGTGTGTGTGTGTGTGTGTGTGTGTGTCTGTGTGTGTGTGTGTGCATAGTGTACATACGCATGAGTGCATAGATGTGTGTGTGTGTGTGTAGATACTGTGTGTGAGCATGTGTGCATAGGTATATGTGTCTGGATGTCTATGAGTGTGTGTGTGTGTGTGTCAGGGCAAGTGCAGAGAGGCAAAAGTAAGCTAAAGACAGAAATTGAGCGCGCAAGCGTGAGTGTGTGTGCACCTGCTGCTAGCCCATCTGTTAGGCTGTGTGTGTGTGTGTCTGAGTGTGTGTGTGTGTGTGTGTGCCTGTGTGTGTCAGGGACAGTTGGAATTGTTTGCAGCCTTGCTTCACTGGCTAGAGATGGATGCTAACATGGGAACAAACACAGCCCTATTCTTGTATACTCACAAACACATCCATCACACACACACTCACACACACACACAAACACGTGCCTGCATGCACGCACAAATGTACACCTACACACACACATGAAAAAAAAAACATAGGGGAGAACATCATTCCCTTGGGACACAGAGCAAGAGAACAACCATTTCTGCTTTAGTGTGTGTGTGTGTGTGTGTGTGTGTGTGTGTGTGTATGCATATGCGTGTGTGTGCGTGCCTTGCAATGTCAGCGTATCTGTGTGCATGCCGACCTGTGTTTGTGCATTCCTTTGCATGCAGTGTCTGTTACTGTAGGTGTGTGTGTGTGTGTGTGTGTGTGAAGGTAACAAAGATCCATGATGTGATTACAGACAGATTCTCTTTCTCTCCATCAGAGATCACTCTGCTCACTGATCCAAGGAGACCAACAAACAATTATATGGCCTCTCTCTCTCTCTTTCACTCTCTCTCTCTGCCTCGCTCTCTGTGTTTGTGTGTGCGCCTGTGTTATAGTAAGTATGCTACCATGGCGAGGTGGTAGCGTAGCGGTTAAGGAACCTGGCTAGCGTGCAAATAGCCTGAAAAGTTGTGGGTTCGAGGCTGCAGGTGCCACCGTTGTGTCCTTGAGCAAGACACTTAACCCTAAGTTGCTCTAGGAGAGACTGGCCCTGAACAATTGATAGTTGACAAAATGTAAATCGCTTTGGATAAAAGCGTCTGCTAAATGCATAAATCTAAGTAAGTCAGTCTCTGTGTGTGTGTTTGTGTGTGTACATATGCATGCACACTATGAGTGTGTAGAGCCCAGTCTGACGGGGATAGCCACAGACATGAGTAACCAGATGGAGTGTTGTCACACCATTTCAGTCTGTTAAGTGACATTCCACCTTTCTTTTGAAAGTGGCTTGACGTTACCAACAGGACAGGCCTGAATATGGATGACCGTCTGAAGTGTGCATTGAGCACTGGGTGGTGTGTGTGTGTGTGTGTGTGTGTGAGAGAGTGTGTGTGTGTGGGGGGGAGAGGAGGTATAGGAGAACAGTAGTGTGTATGTGTCTGTAAAACAGAGAGAGAGAAAGAAAGAGAAGAGAGAGAGAAAGAGAGAGAGTACAGTGCCCAGAATAAATGAGTACACCCCCTTTGAAAAGTAACAGTTTAAACAATATGTCCATGAAAACTATAAAAAATTTTGCAGACTAAGTTTAATATCACACCTGCGTAACATAGAACACAAACGTTTGCTTAATAATATAACTTAGATTACATATTTTTCAGTTTTACTCAAATTAGGGGGGAGCAAAAATGAGTACACCCCCAACAAAACTACTGCATCTAGTATTTTGTATGGCCTCCATGATTTTTAATGACGGCACCAAGTCTTCTGGGCATAGAATGAACAAGTTGGCAACATTTTGTAACATCAATCCTTTTTCATTCTTCAATAATGACCTGTTTTAGAGACTGGATGTTGGATGGAGAGTGATGCTCCACTTGTTTCTTCAGAATTCCCCATAGGTGTTTGATTTGGTTCAGATCAGGTGACATGCTTGGCCACTGAATCACTCACCCTGTTCCTTTTCTGAAAGCCGACAGTGGCCTTAGATGTGTGTTTAGGATCACTGTCATGTTGGAAAAGTGCACCACGACCAAGTGCACGGAGTGATGGTAGCATTTTATTTTTCAATATAGAGCAATACATCTCTGAATTTATAATGCCATCAATGAAATGCAGCTCCCCAACACCAGCAGCACTCATGCAGCCCCACGTAAGGACACTGCCACCACCATGCTTCACTGTAGGCACCATGCATTTTTCTTTGTATTCCTCACCTTTGCGACGCCATATAGTTTTGAAGCCATCAGTTCCAAAAAGATTAATTTTAGTCTCATCACTCTACAACACAGAGAGAGGCAACACAGTAGCCTTCATCTTTGTCAGCATGGGCCCTGGCAAACTCTAGGCAGGCTTTTTTGTGCCTGGGCTTTAGGAGAGGCTTCTTTCATGGACGGCATCCATGCATGCCATTCCTCTGCAGTGTACGGCGTATTGTGTCACGGGAAACAGTCACCCCTGTTTGGCTTTCTACTTCTTTAGCTAACTGCAGTGAACTTGTGTGCCGATTTTCTTCAGCCCTTCTCATCAGAAGACGTTCCTGTCGAGGTGTTAACTTCCGTGGACGACCAGGACATCTCTGTGACATGGTCGCAGTTCCATTTTTCTTGAATCTTTGTACCACTTTTGCTACAGTATTCTGACTAATAAGTAAAGCTTGGCTGATCTTCTTGTAGCCTTTACCTTTCTGGTGTAAGGAAATAATTTTCTGTCTCAGGTCTTGTGTCATTTCTCTTCCATGTGGTGCCACTGCTGACAGCAGGGAATGGGGAGGGGTTTTCTTAGAGTAACACCCTTTTATAGTCAACTATCTGTTGGACTAATTGAATAATAACTCACCTGTGATTGAATTCTTGGTAAATAAGCCATTTGTAGTCTAAAATCTTGCTTTTGCCCTGGGGTGTACTCATTTTTGCTCCCCCCTAAAAAAAATA
Organism: Tenualosa ilisha; assembly: GCA_015244755.2. Taxonomy (NCBI): domain Eukaryota; kingdom Metazoa; phylum Chordata; class Actinopteri; order Clupeiformes; family Clupeidae; genus Tenualosa; species Tenualosa ilisha. The sequence continues at coordinate 643,625 of PYXC01001489.1, forward strand.
TGTAATCTAAGTTATATTATTATGCAAACTTTTGTGTTGTATGTTATGCAGATGTGATATTAAACTTAGTCTGCGAAAATTTTGAAAATATTTTTTTGTTTTCATGGACATATTGTTTAAACTGTTACTTTTCAAAGGGAGTGTACTCATTTATGCTGGGCACTGTATGTTTCCTTTTGTGTCACTATATTCCATCAACATTACTGCATGACGACAGTGCTGGTCCTATTTACATCTTACCTCTCATAGACTCATCTAACATGAGCAAGGGAAATACAAAAGCTGCATCTCCAAATGCACACACACACACAAACACACACACACACACGAGCACAAACACACACATGCACACATATAAATGCACACACACACACACACATACACACACTCACACGCACACACACACACGAGCACAAACACACACATGCACATATACAAATGCGAGCACACACACACACGAGCACAAACACACACAAACACACACATGCACACATACAAAAGCACACACACACACACACACACACACACACACACACACAGACACACACACAGACACACACACACACACGCGAAAGCCACTGGAGAGAGACATATTGCTGCAAATGCAAACACAAAACGCTGACACAACCATCCACATTACAGAAGTCAGATGGGCCAGTGATTTTTATAGCTGCACTTCTGCACTGCCTCACAGCCCTATAGACTGTGTGCTTCTAGGCAGGGAGCCATCTTAAACACTTAAGGCCCAGTGCCTGGATGCTACACAGCTTGGCTTTATGGCCATACTTACAATTCTACATACCTACGCTAGTCATGCTTAAACACAGCTCATCGACAAAGACAAGAGAATGCTCTCTCTCTCTCCCCCTCTTTCTCTCTCTCTCTTCCTCTTTCTCTCTCTCCCTCTCTCTTCCTCTCCCTCTTTCTCTCTCTTGAGTCTTTTTTCTGTCTCGACTGTTTAGCATGAGTGATTGGCAAACCAAACACAAATGTGATGATTACAGATGTCAAGCAAATAGACCTCACCACACAACGAAGTTTAGCAATTTTAAAATGTACTGTTATATTTCATGCCAGGAGTGTTATACTTAAACACAATAACGGTAATGTGTGTATCCCCTGTGTGTGTGTGTGTGGGTGTGCATTTACGCGTGTGTGCTTGTGTGTATATGCTTGTGAGTGTCATAATGTTCAATGTGGTTCATAAAAGTGTCAGTTGTGTGTGTCGTCTGCTGGGAGCAGTGTGATGAACCCATAAACACAGGCACAGATGCTCCAGATGCTCATCTGTCAGTGTAATAGTTTCTCTTTTTATCGTCACATACATTTGTTCACCTAAACATATTGGCACAATACGCTAATGTAGCATTTCTCCT